>PVKB01006814.1:0-51120 GCA_004027205.1 Ctenodactylus gundi
TAGCTGTATGTGAAATGGTAGGAATGAGTTGTGTTTATATGGATGTTAGAGCAAGCCAGACAAAGATAGTGTTAGTGCAGCCTAGGGTAGTGGCAATTGGGTTGCAGAGAATTGAAGATAAGAGAGCCATTTTGGATAGGAAATCATAGTGACTTATGGGTAGCTGTGGAAGCATGGACTGCTAAATGGGAAATAACTCAGGCTTCTGTCCAGACCAGCGTGTTCATTCAACGTGTTCACTATTGGTGTTCATTCCATGGATAAAGAAACACCAAGAGTAGATGCTTGTTTTGAGAAAGAAAGAATTTCAATTTTGAACTTGCTGAGTTTTACGGGCCCTTTCCCACTTTTGAATAGAGTTGTGCAGTAGGTAGTTAGAAATATGGACAAAGAGCTCTGAAAAGCAAAGCCGGACAGAAGTATGGGTATCATCCATGTCTGCATAATAGTACTTCCCTGACAAAGGACACTGCCCAGAAAGAGAACAGAAGAGAAGAAGGCTGAAGTTCTACAGGCAAATATTTAAATGTCAAGTAAGAGTGGAAGGAAAGTCTAGAGAGAAAGAGAAAAATAGTGGGCAGGTGCACAGTCATGTCATCCTACAATTCACTAAGCTCTGTGTCTCCCCAACTACTTTGTGAATTATTTCATTTAATCATCACAGTAATTCTAGAAAATATCTTTAATAACTCCAAGTTATAAAATAAAATTTGGGTCAGTTTACTAGTCATCCCCTGATAACAAAAGTAAAAGATCCTGATACCAAATTTGGCCACAAGAATACTGATTCTAGAGCAATAATTTTAACTGTTCTATATAAAGCAATAATTCCAAATTAAAATAATCTACTTATAATATCTATTTAGCAAAGGTCATTATAGCAAGTGTTTTTGTAAAATAAAATCTTCATTTATGTATATCAAGGTGACACAGGACAAGAATTGGACTTTGAACTTGGAAAGCTATTAACATTGATATTCTTACCTAATTTCTAATTTGGATGATGTGACTTTACATTATTCATATTTGTTTATAATTCAAGAATTTTCAAAAAGTCATATATATATATATATATATATATATATATATATATATATATGTATTGTATTGTATATATAATTATTTAGGTATCGAATATGGTGACATTGCTACTTTCTTTTCATATTGCCGCACTATCGCTTTAAAATGAGTAATAATTAGAGCTGGACCTAGGTGCCACAGGGCTGTAATTCCAGCGCTTGTGGAGGCTGAGGCAAGATCACAAGTTTGAGTGCAGCTGCAGCAATGTAATGACTTAGTGAAAAATAGTGTACCTCAGTGTGAAAGCCTTGAGCCTGATCCCAGTGCCACCAAAAAAACCCCCAAAATGAGTAAGATTAACTGAGAAAAAGTATGAAAGATGAATATGTAATGTGTTGTTTTATGCTAATTCTGTCATTAGAAAGTTTGATGAAGTAATTAGAGTATATTTGTTAAGCTATCATATCAAGTGCTTTATCTCTTCACGTATCTTCTGTGGAGAACTGATGCACATGAAAAAGCAAATGTTGAATAAAGTACCCCATTTTGTTCATATTTAATAGATGAAAAACTAATTTTATTGAATTCAAACTCAGTTGCTCTAACTTTCACATGGTGAAAGTCGTGGGGCCAGTATGCCTCCCAGAGAAAGTCTGAATTATGGTCAGGATTGCTGCCCTCATTTTTAAGTAGAATAGACAACCGTTCCTGTTCCTCCCGAGTAACCTGCGTGAAGACCAAGCGTGTGCGTACAGATTTTAGTGCCATAATCGAATACAACTTGCACTGAAGATTATCTCACATGAATTTAATGATATGCATAATTGGTATTCTACTGCATGATAATTATGCATGACTGCAAGCAGTTCTGGTAAATGACAGTAATTTGTATGATTTTACCACAGCCAATCCCAACCCAGGCAGAATGAATCTTACCAAAAAAAAAAAAAAAATAGTTCTCAGGAGGTGAGAGGCAAGATGAGGATCTTGGTCCTTAGCACAATGACTCTGCCTGCACACATTAATCTCAGAAGGACACGCTCAGTGGAAGGAAGGTGAGGACAAAATGGAAAAGGTCCATGAGGGAAAATAGTATCACTTGTTCTTCCGGTATAAATTGTGCCCCCTAAAATGGTTGTGGACCTTGAACCTTCGAGAGTGACCTTGTCAGGAACTAAGTTGTAAATGCCATTGAAGGTGCTCTCTCACTGGAGACAGTGGGCTCCCAGTCCGTGTGAGGGGTGTTTATACAGAGACAGTCACGTGAAGAGAGGAACGCGGAGAGAATCCTGCCTGGTGTGAAGACAGAGGTAGAAGGCGGAGTTAGTTCTGCCAGGAACCAAGAAACATTTGGGGTAGGAGGCGCTGCAACCAGCGCGGAAGGGCACTCTGCTGAGGTTGTGAGGGAAGCATAGCCCTGCCCACCAGTTGGTGCTGAATCTTCTCTCACCGCTAGAACTGGACAAGACTTTATTGGACAGTCCTAGGAAATCAATGCATAAGTTTCATTTTCACAATCAGAGGAAATTTGAATATTTTACATTCGAACAAATATTTGTTGAATATCGTCTTACCTAGTGTGAGTATAGATACTGAAATTCAGCTCTACTGAACAAGTCCAACTCAGCCCCTCCCTTGAAAGGGTTGGTAGTGGAATTTGTAGAACTCTGTCCTGTTTCTCACAGTATTTTTGCTGGAAAGAGACAACGGAAAAAATCACGTTCTAATAATTCGTGCTCTGCTTGTTTCCCTACAAAATCTTAAGAAAGAAATAGTAACGTAAAAAAAGATTACTCTCTGAAATAGGATAACAGAATGAATGAACTCAGTTAAGAGTCATACAGGAAAATGTTTTGTTTATTGAAAAAGCAGAGATAATGGAAGATAATGAAGGAGTGTGTGTGTGTGTGTGTGTGTGTGTGTGTGTGTGTGTGTTTGTGCGTGCGTGTGCTTTGTGAGCTTGCATGTGCTTGATTGTTTAAAATAAGAACATCTTGACATCTTTACACGTAGAGATGAGGGTGTGTTGAAAGCATTGTTAATTGTATATTTAAACTGTCACTGTTTCTATTTCTACCTTCATGTAAGTTAGAAAAATGCTTTATTTTCTTTGGTGAGATTTTTAGACTTTCTTGTACTTTGTAAGTTGTTTATTTTCATGTAAAATTTATAACACCTTTTAACATTTTATAACCCATATCATTTTGAGTCTATAAAAACCAATAATATTTTTTCATAAAAAACAGACTTCCAATAATAAGCATGATGGCTTAAAAGTATGTCACTGTATGTAAACTTTTTAAGATATTCCAGGCATTAAGCACATGTTTTATGAACAGAATTGGTATTAAATGATAAATTCACAATAAACTTACCTTTTTTTTTTTTCTAATTCAGGTTCTTGCCAGCCCTAAACTATCATTTCTATATATAGTTTGGGTGGATTTGTAAATTCAAATATCAAGATAAAAACTGATTAAGTTTATTCTGCACAAATTGTGATACAGTGTATCTCTATACCCAGCCTTCTGATTCATCCTCAGTACTTTACAAAGTGCTGAATATGTTTTATCTCTTTCATTCCTTACCTGTGATATTCAGGAGAAACTATGTCATTTCATGGGCATTTTTTTTTTTTTTTGTCAACTGAACTTCAAACTGCAAGGCAATTCAGGAAATAATACATTCAATATTCTTGTACCTATAACGTACAGCCACCTACTTATGAACTTTTATCCTCCTGTTTTGATTGTGTTAGCTGTGTCAGAAGTACATTGTGACATTCATGTTCTCCACAGATAAAATTTCTTTAATTATACATTCATTTTAAGCTTTTTTTTTTTTTAAAAGAATAATGCTGTGTGCACCTTTGGCTGTGTCAGAGATGAATACCAGTGTTGCATTGTAACTATTCTCCATCCCCAAGTCCAAAGAATGAACACTCTGGGAATTTTGCTGCCCCCTGGTGATGCATGGAGTAATTAAATGGAAAATAAAGAAATAAATGAAATAATATAAATAAAACAGAAACTAAGTTCACTAACACATCTTATTCATTAATAAGTATAAAGTCTAATATATAGCCTGGTCGTAAAAACAATAATAAGTACATTTTGGGCAACTTAGTTTCACATGTCTTGGTTATCATTTGGCATATCTTAGAAACAAACAGAAAAGGAAAGGAGCTAAATCCTGATGAGGGTGGGTAGGGAGTGAGAGAAGGAAAGAGGAGAAAATAAGCTGGCCACCGGGAATAAGAATCCTCCTTCCTCACAAGTACATATGTGAAGCGACTTTCTATCAGGTAGGTAGAAGCCCAGAGCCCAGCGTCCCCGCTGAGGCCTCTGGTGGAGCTTCTGACAGAAGATGACAGCAAGGCAAAACTTCCAATGTGCTTCAAACTAATGAGACGTAGTTTTAGTAGATACAGTTTGATTCAAGGACAACTTCCACCCTGAAGGCCAATTCCATTGCTTCCACGTTCAATTGTTTAAGTCTGCCTGAATGTCTGCTGCTTTTGTTTCTTCCTCAGATGTTTAAAGAGAGACTTTTGGGGGGTTATGTACTATAACAGAGATATGTTTGTGGATACTCTCTTTTTATCTCCGAATTGCAATTTTTAGTTTTTATAATGTGTGCTTTAGCATGTAATAATCCCCAGTTAGTGTCCTTTTATTGTTTGCTACTCAGGGGCTCACTAGGTGCTTCTGGAAAGAGAATTGAGATCTGGCAATGGCCTTGCAGATGATCTTACCTAGCCTTTAATTACTGAGGGTCAAATCTCCTCATATTATTATGGGGAATGTCAAATACATCACAGTTGCAGTGTAGTTACTGTTTGAAAATGTATTGGCAAAACTAACAAAAGAGCTTTTCTGTGCCAAAGATTTTTGTTTTACCTAGACCTCCTTTTTCCTTTGTCTTGTCTCCAAGTCAGCTTTGACTTCTGTGAACCCATGTCTTCGTGAATAAGTAGAGATTAGGTATTTAGTGGTAATGAATAGGAAAGGAAAGCCTGACAGCTTCCTCCTCCTGCGTTTCCAAGCCTGTTCAGTAAAGGAATCCAGGGATGTGCAGACTCCTCTGCACATACTGAATTGGTGTTTGTGCACTGTTAATTAAAATCATTAAGTAGAGTAACTGCTTGCAGTAGTTAGGGACCCCTCTGCAGAAAGCCCCTAGCCCTTCAGACATAAATAATGCAGGAGTCCCTCAGGAGTTAAGTGTTGCTATGGAATTTACCACTTGGAGCCAAAGGGATGCTTTGTGCATGTTTAAGTCCCCCAGGGACACTTTGTCCCAACTGTGCTGAGTTTTCAAAGAAGAAAGAGAAGGAATAGTACATATTTTCAAATAAAGTATACTTAGGCAAGAATTGTTTTTCTACTACCTTAGCACCATATGTTCTCGAGTACTACTGTCAACAATGTTTGGCTCTTGTGTGTATTTGACTGTTTAATAGTTATGTTGAAAACAGGGTGACGTTGGCAGAAGGCAATAATACAATGAAAAAACTTGAGACACCTGTGTGCATGTTGATATTTAAGAATCATCTCAGAATTTTAGAATAAGGCCAGCATTGCTGATTAGATAATGAAAAGAACAGTTGAAAGTGGGTTGACTGATGGTTAGAAAATTAATCTTATTTTGATTATTTTGGGCCATTTTCTTTTGGGAAAAGTCATTTATGAATCAAGGGTTAATATATAGAGCTGAATCTGGGATCATGATAAGTTTTGAACATCAAGCAGTTCACTAGCATTTAATTCAACAAGTAATAAAGAATTATTGGTATTCAACACCAATTCAAAAGAATAGAACAATGAAGGTTCAATAATAGCAGAGAAATTACTCTCAAAGTAAAATCACAATATTGAAAAACATCCATAGCATGCATCCAACAGAACTTTCTGGGGAATTTGCCTAAGTAAGCCAGAGGTATATGGTATCAAAGACATTTACTATCCTCAGTTTCATTCTAGTTAACTTTCCTATTTCTATTTGAATGCAGTGCAAAGAAGAGGCTTATACTAAATTCAGTTAAAGATTTAAAATTTTATTTTTATCCTATGGGTGCAGTTATATTTACTTAGTCTGTTTCTATTTAACTTTTTTACTGTATTCCCTTCCCATGACTTGTAAATAATACCAAGGTAAACATATGTAGTATTTATAGAAAATTTTAATCACCTGATTGCTGACTCATAAAAAATTGAAATGTCTCTCTGAAATTCCTCTTTTCCAGTTTACGTAAGATTTGACTTCTTGTTAATTACTGTAATAAATTGAGCTCTTACTATTATTAGGTAATTTAGGATAAAAAAGTTAATATGAGTAAAACTACTTCTTCATAAATTGTATAATGCTTATAAATGTTAATACTTGTGGTTTTTCAGCTTGGCTGTGCCAGCTTGACAGGCTTGGGAGTCACCCAGGCTATTAGGAAAGCACACTGCTGGGTGTGTGCGGGAGAGGCAAGGAGGTGTGGCCTTGGGAACCACATATGGCTCTTGACTCCTTGCCCTCCAGTGCTGTTCACTGCTCAGTTTCCCTCCTCCGTGGGCGGAGCCGTCTTGCTCAGCCGCATTCACTGCTGACACTTCTGCCTTGCAGCCAACTGACCATGAACTGAACTCTCTGAATCTATGAGCAAAATTAAGCCTTCCTCCTCCTCAAATTAAGCTTATGCTCATTTAAGTTGTATATGCCAAACATTGTGTCCCACAGGTGGGAAATCCCCGTGACGCACTATAATAATGGCTACAATGCTTGATGATTCTAGTCTCTTGGTATTAAATCATCATACAGTCAGTACGTACCAGTACAAATCCATTTAAGCAAATATGATCCTTTGGATCAGAATTTATAGAAATGTAGTTGCACACTGATGGCTTCCGTTACAGAAAGCATACCTGTTTACAAACATTCTTTTATAGGTTCTTTTTAAAAATTGCTTTAAATATGCTTTGAAATATATAATTTGATTTTTTAAAATTGGGAGTTATATTTGTCATGTCATATTGTTTAGCTTCTCTTCTCATTGCTACACAGTTTTATTAAACCAATCTTTTTAAAAATACCTTTTAATGAGTTACAAATAACTTCATTTAACCAGGTCTTAAAAATTAAGATGTTAATAAGGATCTACGTACGTGACTAGTGCTGTTGTTTAGCCAAATGCACTTCGGCACCCGTGCCAAGTTTACATAATATAGTTTTCCTGCTGGCAGCTCAGCATTACGCTTGGGATTGCTTTCTATAAAGCTGGGAAGCGGCATGGAAGCCTTCCCTGGAATGAAGGGTGTGGATGGCGCCAACACACACAACAGGTCCATTCTATTCCAAGGTTGGGGTCGGTCCACACGGGGCATGTCTGCTTATCTTAGATGCTGTTTTCTCATTATTTTTATAAAACAAGCTTGGTGAGCTCTCAATAGAATCTTTATGATTCTGACATTATGAATATTAAAATTGCACTTGTGCTATACCTGAACTAGAAAGTCTACTTAGAATTCCAACATTTCAATAGCTCTCTTTTCATCCATTTCTTAAATATTTATTTGTTTCCTGTCAGGGGCAAAATATTTCCAGATGCTAAGATGCTATATATATAGCAATGAAAAAATAAAGTCTCTGCTTGTATTCTAATTAATATGGCTTATCTTCTAACTAAAGATACAGTATGGCAAATGCCAATCGGCTACATTGAACGTGATGTTTCAGAACAGTGCCAAAGAGCCCAATGCAGACCAGTGTTCATCTGTTACTGGTTCCCAAAGTAAATCTAAAAGTTGGTAATAAGCATTTATAAGCTTTTAAAGCAACTTTAAAGAGAAGAAAGACAGCCCTGTGGCACTCTTAGAGAATATATCCAAAACCTCACAGGAGGAGACATCTGAAAAGTAGCCTAGGTCTTCCCAGCCTTTCATGTATTGAAATTGAATATTTAATTTTATTCTGGTTAATATGAACAACCAATGGGGATATTTAAGCAAAGATAAATTATCTGATTTAAAGGTTAAATGACTTAAAATCATTTTATATATGGCTCCAAGTGGGCTCTCCGGAGAAAGTGAGAAAAGCTGGGATGTCAATAGTTACTGCAGCATTTGGGTGCAGACTATAGTGACTCCAAGTAGGCGGATTGGGCGTCCCTCTCTCAGGTGTCGGAGGCACCTGCAGGTGACTTACATTAGTCCTTAGTAAAGGTTAAGGAATGGATTGCATATATATGGGAGCCTTAGGGTGGGCAGTTGGCTGGGACAGAGGGAAGTTTTCGTTTATTAGTATGAGATTGTTAGTGTTTCAACTTTTTAGAAAAAATCACATAATTTAGGAAGGTAATCTTAAAATGTTGGAGCATCCTTTCTATGTGAACTCATTTGATTGCAGTTCATTTGTAACTAAAAAAATATTCTAAGGAAACTGGCTGTCTTTGCATCTCTTTTCTTTTTCCAGTATAGAATCAAAAAGGAAAAGACAGTATGTCACAAAGAAAAGAGGTTCCCAGAGCCAAGTTCCTTCACTTATAAAATTAAATCGTACTTGCTGAGATAGGACTGCACTGAAATTCCTCTGTTATGTTTTTAAAACCTAATGAGTATCCCTTTAGCAACAACCATGCCATGACATTCTAGGAAATGCATGACTTGTAGCGTGTAAGTCTGTGATTTTATATTTGTAAAAGGAAAGGTGCCCTCAGCATGTAGTTTTTATGGTCCATGGACATTTTTACTTGGAGAAAATGTAGAACTATGAAGCAAAATAATTCAAAACAAATATTTGTAGATATCAGTCAACTGATGCTGTGCTTTTAAATCAGAATGCCTCATGAAATCAGCACTGATTTGACTCCCATCTCTTTTTTTCCCATTTTATTGATATGTATAAGTGCAAAATTTAAGCTTTACAATGAAGTTTAGCATTTTGTGCACATACTTATCTTGTCAAGGTGTCAAGTACTTCCCCACTCTCCTTTTGTCCCTTCCCCTACCCAGCTCTCCTTTCCTCCCTGCCCTACCCCCCTGTTTCACTTTGTTTTTCATTTTAAGTTCCATAGGAGTTGTGATCTGGGTTTCTCATATCAGAGAAACCATTCAATGTTTCACCTTCTGCTTCTGACTCACTTCCCTCACCATGATGTTCTCAAGTTTCTTCCATTTGCCTGCAAAAGCCTCCATGCTGTTGGACTTTATAGATGCATAGTATTCCATTGTGTATAAATACCACAGTTTGTGTATCCATTGGTCTGCTGATGGGTATTTTAGTGACTTCCCTGTTGTAGCTATTGTTAGTTGTGCTGCTTTGACCATGGGTATACATATATCTCTATGTATGTATGTATAGTATGTGTTGTATTGGCCTCTTTTGGAACTATTACCAGGAGGGGTGTCTCTGGATCGAAGGGGATATTTATTCCTAGTGTTTTGAGAGATCTCACCTCTTCTAAGAGATAAATCTCTGGTTATGTCACTTAACTCTCTGAATCCTTCTGACCTGAGAGAGAGAGAAAGAGAGAGAGAGAGAGAGAGAGTTATGTTGTGCTTAGTATGATTTCTACTAGAAATAATCAACGTGTTGAAAAGTATGTGGGATAGCCGACACTACAAGTGCACAATTGGAAAGTATTTTTAGTAGTAATTAAACATACTATTTTTAAATCCAGTCATATATTTTAATTATAAAACTAGAAACAAGTATTAAGTTGAAAGCAATATTTAAAATTTTTGTATATGAAATAGTGTAAAGCAGAAAACAACCTAGAACATATATAAATTAGATTATTAACAGCAATGAACACACCCACACACCCACTTGCACTATCATGCAGACTTATAATTAGTATTCTTTAAGAAATTATTGATAACAAAAATGCCATTCAGAATTCTTTGAATCAAAGAACCCAAATTTAAAACATCATTGTATTCTTTCCCAGCTAATATTATCTATGTGTGCATACAAACACACTCATATATTTTAAAAACTATCTTTCAAAGTGTTTTTAGTGTTGTTTTTAAGTAATAACAAAAATATACAATTGCACAAGACTTGTCCCTGCAAATATTAATATATTCTCAAAAACAGATTTTAGAGTCCTTATTGACTTGTGTAAGTTTTTCCTGCAAATTATAATCAATGGGTAAATAAATCTTAAAAAGGGAACATTTACAAAACCATGAAATTTGATACTATTTTATCCTAGCATGAAATATCAGTAGAAATATGAATTTTATAATATGTATGATTTAACATAGAGTATATGTTATTTTTGTGCTGTGAAATATGTATGTGTTAGGAATTGAAAATGAATCATGTTCAGACAAGGTATGCTTCAACTTTTAAAAATTGATCAGATTTTTGCTGTGACAGGATTAAAAATAGTATATATAGTTTCCATTCCCACCAATATCTCTAGGTGACAGCAAGTGATTTATCTTTAAATTTTTACTTACCTTCTGGAAATTATTATTGTATATACAAACATCATCAGCTGCTAAACATATAAAAGTTGATTTCATCAACTACTAAATATATAAATGATTGATTTCAAATAGAAAAATTATGTTCATCTAGACATGGTCTCCAGTATTCACATTAAAACCAAAATAACAATGCAATTGGTAATTGGTTTCAAACCTACAATTCAGGCTCTTCCCCTTATCCCTTGAAATGAGTCGCATCTTAAAAAGAAATAACCAAAAGACATTCTCCACTTTTAAGAGTGCACCAGTTGCTTTCAGACTCCTCCCAGGGCTACTAGTATCGGTATATTTTCTAATGCTAATTAGAATTTTTAGTACTTCTATTACTGTATTGTTTTAGATATAATATACTAAGCTACTGGGCAGTGCTTTTTTGTGTTTCTTCTTTTCTTACTACCCAAGTGCTTTTGATATGTTTTTAAGAAAAAAAAATTTGAACGTGTCATTGCCCAACTCCTATCAAACACTTATTTTAAAGTATTACTCTTAATGATAAAAATTATTGCATGTCTAAAAGCAAATAATGAATTAAATATATCTTGAACTTTTCTTTATGTGTCATATTGAATGATGCAAAAGTAAATATTGACTTTGACTTGCTTACAGATTTCCCCCCATTTATTAATGTGTGTATATGTGATACATAATATTAATATTGAACTTGCGTATTTTGTGCACATGAATATTGCATCAGAATTCCAAACTCTACGCTATCCTTTATCGACCCTCCCACACCTTTTCTCTCCACTCTAATTCCCACTACCCTCCCCTTCAGTTCTATATAATGACTGTATTCTGGTTTCTCATATTAGAGAAACCATTTGGTATTTAAACTTTTGTTCCTGACTCACTTCACTCGCAAGTTATGCCACTCTTAGCAGCAACATGACAAAGACTCGGAATAATATACCAGGTTCTTAAATCAAAATATTCGCAAAAATTTCATTTGAAAACATTCCATTTTAGAGGAACGTTCGTGTAGTATCTTCTGTATGCCCCATTTCCCCACCTTTAAAGACAGGAAGGGAGTAGGGAAGTTGCTGGTAAAAAAACAGCTGGAAAAGTTCTTTGTAATGTCCCAAAATGAGCTGGAGGAATGGCTCAGCGGTTAAAGCGCTTGAGCAAGCGCTTGAGCAAGCGCTAAGCCAAATGCTAAGTACCCGAGTTCGATTCCCCAGCACCACATAAGCTGGGTGTGGTGGCGCACGTCTGTAATCCCAACACTTGGGAGGCTGAGGCAGGAGGATTGCTGTGAGTCCAAGGCCAGCCCTAGCCTCTAAAGTGAATTCAGAACCAGCCTGGACCACAGAGCAAGACCCTGTCTCAAAAGAAAAAAAAATCCCCAAATGATAATATATAATATTTGAATTAAAGAAAATGAAATAAAAACTATAAAAACAAAATTAAATTCATTACATATTCAATCACATAGTCATGAAGTAATTTAAAATGAATGGTTGATTGAAAATCAACCTTAAATAGAAGAGTTTTTGAAAATCCCCCCTCTTTTTTTTGAGACAGGGTCTCACTCTAAAGCCCTGGCTGGTCCTGAACTCACTATGGAGCCCAGGCTGGCCTTGGACTCACAGCAATCCTCCTGTCTCAGCCTCCCGAGTGCTGGGATTACAGGCATGTGCCCACACGCTGGGCTTATGTGGTGTTGGGGAAATGAACTTGGGTACCTAGTGCTTGCCATGCTTATAACCACTGAGCCCTTACTCCAGCCCATGGAAAATTCTTTTATACTACGTTTATTGAAGTATATCCCTTGTTTGTTTTCACAAGTAAATGATACCAAAGGAAGTGTTCATGAACATGACTGTGTGACATGCGTGTGATGTGTGATGGCTTTCTTTAGATGTAGCTCCTTTCAGAGCACTTGGAAATGGCTATCCATATGGCGCATTGGTCTCTATTGAGAAATGAATTTGGACTTTGATATTGAATCATGTCTTATGGCAGTGAATAAAAGACAAAAAAATCTTTAATGGAGTTTGACTAAATCACTTCTGAACACTTTATGCACTTTTTGTTTTATATTGTGAAGGTTATAAATCGAGGCATAGGTCTTGTTCCTTTTACACTTATCATAGAGTCCCCATGCGTTGTGGTTGCCCGGTTGACAATTGTTGAATAAATGCTTGACAGATGGATGAATGAAGGACAGTCGCCTCAGGATCATTATCTCCTGATCAAACACCCAATTACTGTGTGTCTTTGAAGTGGATTGTCATTGTACTTTGAAGGATAAGTGCGTTGTAAAGATAACTATCCAATTCTGTTTTGAAGGGACCAACCTACTGGAGATTATAGAATATTATTTCTAGAATAGCAATTTTAGGTTATGAGAAAACAATTTAAGATAAATTATAAATACATCATTTCTGATATTATGTAAGCAAATGTCAGGTAGGTGAGAATAATGTAACTAAAAATCAGCTTCTAAAACATCTCAAGAAAAAATTTTAGGAGATCTCAGATTAGGTTTTACATGAGGATTATCTGAAGATACCGTAAAGGATGTTCAGTAAAAACCGAAGCCTACTGCAGGCTGTTTGTTTGCTTCTTTGCTTTTGCAGTGCTGGAAATGGAACTCACGGGCTTTCCATCGTGCTATGTTGGCAACCCATTTTCTATTTTAGATTTTGAGATACGTTATCTCTAAAATGTTCAAGTTGGGCTCAAACTTCAAATCTTCTTACATAATTGGGATAGTAGACCCACTCAGCAGGCCCAGTTCTCTAACACTTTTCATCACTGCAAGCCAGACTTCAGTAGTTTGCCTTTGAATTTGAAAGAGTCTTAGGTAGTCACAACTTCACCTTGAATGTGTATGTTTGCATAGATGACCAAAGACAGAAGATGGGTCAGAAATTTCTCTTTATTAGTTTTGTGAGTTCATTACTGCAGATGTCTGAGTCAAGACTCCTAGGTGTAAAATGCAGCCTGTATTCCAAGAAACTGGCATGTACTGGGTATGTACCTGGCATGGAGTTTCTTCTGTCCTTTGGAAGGACTCCTTTGTGCATGTACAGGGCACTCACTCTGCTTGTGCTGTCTTGGGTTCCAGAATGTAGGGCAGAGTAGAAAAGGGAGTGACAAAAGTGTCTTTCACTCTTGTTGCTTCTCAAGATTTTCAATTTTTGTTATAGCATGACTTTCTCTGAACAAGCCTCTTGGGTGTTATTGCCCAGAAAATATTTGTTGATGAAAGAATGGAACAGGAAGACTCATTCTGACAGTGTGAGACAAGCTGTACTCTATTTTTAATCTGTATCTTGACTCTTGCTCAAGAAGACAACCTTGACATGTGAGTATGGCATCGTATTAGGGACCTCGAGTCCTTCTTTCCTTCCCTTGCGTATTTCTAACAGGAATATGTCTCACTCAGTGCCACTTCAACTACAGTGAGTGGCAAAGGTCTCACAGAGATGAGGCATTGCGATCCGGCTGCTGCTTATGTCACACAAGGGAATAGTCGAAAGCATGTGAGTCTAGGGAAGAAAGATGCTTGCTCATGTTTACATACTTAGCTCAGGCTGGCATCTCCCCAGCGTGGAAGTCTGCATTGTCCCCCCTAATCTGAGAAAGTGCATCCAGATTCACAGCAAGACCTCAAGGAGAGCCAGATGATGAGGCAGATGGCAGATGACTAATTTGGCAAGCCTTGATGAGTGGAAATTGTTTGCTTTAATTGCTTGTCAAGTCCAGTAGCTACGTTAAAGTTAAGGACCTAGCACTTCCACAGCAAACAAAATACTACAGAGTAAACCAGAAGGGTTGTGTGTGTGCGCGCATGCACGTGTGTGAAGCAGAGAAAGACAGAGAGAGAAAGGACAGAGAGTCTATAAGAGCAGCATCAGTGGGATTAATGAAAACTCCAGAGAGAATTTTAACAAGGTAGAGGTAAGGGGAATATTTCATCCAAGCATATATGACATAAATATAATTTCTTATTTTTAAAGTCTTGCTATTACACTTTTTTTCTATTTTCAATAAAGGGAATTAATAAGATATAAATTAAAAGAATGTTTAGTGACATGAAAACTAAAGAATAAGGACTAAATATGTAGTCATAAATTAGTGGTTGATATTCTGAGTAACACCTGAAAATCATTTTAATTATTTTAACTTTATTAGGTTACTATTTTAAATACAAAATGTTAAATTATACACAGTACAAAGATAATCTTTTTTTATTGAGAAGTGTAGATTAAGATAGAATACTGAAGGATTATTTGGAGTTTGGAGAAAATTACATAGAAGTTTTATTGCTTTTTGTAACAGTCTCAAAATGGAAGGCCCATTTCTTTACAATATGGTGCAATGTATCAATTTAAGAATGTTTGAGGGTACTTAGGTACTATTACCAACAATCAAAATAAATAAAATTGTGAGTAATGAAATTTTAGATAGTTTAAACCTTAGTGATATATTGCCCATGTCTTGCCTTAGACCATCTGTGTGGTAGAGCGTGTCTTCTCTGACTCTGACTCTATTAGGGTAAGTCTACAATGCCAAATGACCTTCGGCGTGGCTCAAAGATTGTGTAGAACGTGTTTTCGTTAATGTTACTACTTTCCAAGTTTCATCACTTTAGGAATCAGTGAAAGTGCCAGGATGAAGGTTCAGAAAATAGGGTCACATTCTTTGAAACATTAGAAATAATTACACTGAAAAACGCTTTATGTCTTGTATTATGTAAAACAAAGCCTTAAACATATTTCTACTTTGAAACTAATATTTTTTCTTTTCTTAATACCTGAAAGTTAATTAGTAGAACGTGAAATTTTTGAAATATCAATCCATTTCAATTATTTCTTATTTTTTGATGTAATGGTACCTGATTAAAAATTTTAAATCATTAATAAGTATTCTATAGATTTAAAATTATGAGTACTCATAAGTGACAAAATTCAGAATTAAGTTAATGGATCACTAACTATTTCACTCAGGAATGAAGGGCTGGTTTAATTTTTGCAGTTCATTAATAACACATTCTAATATGTTTAAAAAATCCCCAAAGTGGAAAAACTGGCATGTGACAAACATTAACACTTAAGTCAACAATAAAAGTTAACCTTGTTAAGTGGGATCCCAGAATGTACAACGTAATGAAAATGTGTAGTAAGACAAATGGAGCATTCTGTGAATGTTAGGAAAATAGGTAGATGATTATTATGCCTATGAATTGAAGAATATTTTAAAAGTTCTGTGCCTATCATACTTCAAGTAAACTTGTCAAAACATTCAGCACGAAACTCAATTTCTTAGGCATTGAGTTGAGAATAAAAGTGGTAGACTTGCTCAAGGTCACTCAGATCGTAAAAGTAGAGTAACCAGCATTTGAGTATGACTCTTCTGTTTCTCAGTAGCTCTAAGTTTCATGTATTTATTCAATGAACTCTGCTTTGTGCCTGTTCTTCGCAGTGCTCAGCAGGCTAAGAGCCCATCTCCTATTCTAATGTACAAGTACATGATAATGAAGCTGACAAGCAATTAAGTAATGTAATTTCCGATTGCTGGAATGTGAAAATAAAGAGGTGGGAAGGAGACTGAGTACATGGTATAGGCACCTGACCCTTATTTTAGGTAAGGATGTCAGGTAGGCTTTTTAGGAAAATGTCACATTTGAGCAAAGACTTCATTAGAAGTTCTTAAAACTAAATATTTCTGTAACTGGCCACACAATCATGTGTTTCCGCCATTCTAATACACATTATTTATTCCCATTTGCATTTGGCGAGAACCTCAGCTAGTCATGCATTTTCATCTGGTGATGTGACACAACCTTTGTTTCTAAGGAGCCTGGACCATAAGTAGTCCTGTGTGTATTGGGTGATAACTTTCCACTGACCTTTATCACAAGACATGGTGACAGTGACAGCAAAGAAACACTCGAATGCACTGCCTGTGTTGAAGATGTCATCTGCCCGCATTGTGGGGTAGCAGTCTGCTTTTCCCTTGGCACTCAGCTTGATTTAGTCCAGCCAGCTTATGAACTCCCAGTCATTCAGAGGCAAGCGGGTTCCCTAATAGCTGGGTTGCAGTCTTGTTTGAGTTCAGTGGAATTTCTTCTAGTAGAGAACAACGAGTGGGAAATCAGTACTTACTTTCAAAAGGCAACGGGAGTGACATTGGTGCAAAGGTAGCAATCCTTAAAACCTGTGATGAAGTTGGATTTTACAATAAATGTACTTGAAACCAGTTCTTTCGGAAGCAGTGTCTTATTTAGTTTCTCATTATTGTGACAGAATATCTGATATCCACACCTTAAAGGAGGAAAGATGTATTGTAGCTCACGATATCAGATGGTCAAACACAGTTCACTCATGAGCAGCTGGCAACAGTAGAAGCACACGGCAAAGCTGGAGAGCTGCTTATAGCATTGAAGACAGGAAGCCATGTGAGTAGGGAACGAGCTGATTTCTGGAGACTCAGGCAGCCAGCAAGAAGTTGCAGCCTAGCTGGGCAGCCCTCTGCACTTTCTGGCCCGCCACACGTCAATACCACACACCTGAGAACTCTGCCCTTGGTGCCTCGCAATCTCAGCAGGTTGACACAATCCCTCCAGGTCAAGCCTGAAGCATCTACCTCTTCTAACCAGGCACTGCCTCCCATAAGCATACAGTTCCATTACCTACCTGTATTCAGATACGTGATGCTTTTGGGGTGTACTCCAGATCCCAACCATAGCAGAGAATACTTAATCATTCTGGACTCTACATGAAGTATAAATTAATAAAGGGGGTAAGCAGAAAATTCAGGACATCAATTTATGAGGCTACTGTCTCAGGTCAGGGGAGAGATAGGAGTGAATTGGATTATATTATGGTACCCTCAAATTGATAAAACTCCCCACCTCCACTATCATAGGAGTGAGTAACAATCATTGAAAATCTTTATCACCTCTTACATTCTTACATGTTCTTTAAATACTGTCCGTTGGGCTGGAGGAATAGCACAGTGGTGAGAGTCTTTGCCTAGCAAGCACAAGCCCCTGGCTTTGATTCCCCAGAACTACATGAACGTAGCGTGGTGGCACATGCTTGTAATCCCAGCACAGGCTGAGACAGGAGGATGGCTGTGCATTGGAGAATAGCCTGGACTATATGGTGAGTTCAGAACCAGGCTAGATTAAAGAGCGAAAGACCTTGTCTCAAAAGTAAAGAAATAAATACATATTTTCTGTTTTAAGATTTACCAGGTTTTAACACGTTCAACAAAATGCATTAGTGTAAGGCATATTCGTTATGTTGAAATTGCTTAAAAAGGAAATACTTACTAGTGTTGAATGAAACAGAAAAAATACAGAGGATTTTATTGGATTATATGTATGCATGTATGTGAGGGAGTACGTATGCATGCAGTTTAGTAGTATGGTACTGGGGATTAGACTTAGGGTGTCTAGCTGAAGTATCTTAATGTAAACAGAACTACTCATGCACAATACGTGAATGGTTAATGTGTGTACAGTTTGCTGCCTTCTTTGCTCTGTGCCTTGAGGAACTGAGTTCTTATAAAAGACACTGCATTTTTTTTATCAATAAACAACTTTCCTTGATACTAGGCAAATAATACATATTAAAGAAATAATTGTGTATTTCTTAATCGACAGCTCATGGTAGGCAGTTTCATTGAAATGTTAAGCAAAACTTTGATTTGGTTCCTTTTCATACCTTTATTTTCCTTTGTAAGCAAATTGAAGTGCTGATTTCACAGCCGTAGCAAGCCCGGAGGCAGTCATTGATTTTTTGTATTAATATGAATATTGTTAGCATTTCTTCATTTGACTTCTCTTTTGAGAATAATGCAAACCAATTATTTCGTTAATCGATCTTTTTTATATTGCAGAAAAATCCTAAATCATGATTTTTTAACTTTTTATGTAGTTTACTCACTGTTGGATGTAAATCTTAATAAAAAGAAAAGGCTTGTGTTTGCAAGTATAGCTACATTTGTAACTGAATCAACTCTAAATGGAATAATTGGTGATTTTATGAAAGCTTTACATATAGCTTTATTCCTGGGGTTACAATTAGAATGAAAACTCTAGGGAACACATGTTAGTTTAGGATTTTTGAAGATTGAGCTGTTGTAAGTTTATAGTTTAAGGATTTTATAATCGTGTTGGCAAAGGAGCTGAATTTTGTTGAGCTTGTTTTGGCAGTTGAAGAAGATTTTTCAATTCTGTTTTGATAAACAGCTCTGTGAAATCAATGAAACTTGATGGCTTAAACATTGTCTTGTATATATCGCCTGATTGTAAAATCGATTGACAAATGGAAGTGGCGAGGTAGTCACTGAAGGCTTCATGGAGAGAACTACGAATGATTTTTAAGCATCTGTCCAAACTAATTCTTTAAAAATCAAGCCTGTCTTTCAGGATAAAAGTTATGATGAATGTACTATTGATTCCAGATAGTTTGAATCAAACATAAATAGAAAGGCAAGGCAGAAACACTTCCTAACTTGAACATCTTCTTGTAAATCCCTAAAGATTAGAATGTTTGGTGGATAAAATATTCTTATCAATCAGATTTTCTATTTATTTGAGGATATTCATTTTGCTGAACAATGTTTCTAAATTTAGTTATACTTATTCTGCATTTTAATAAAGTTTATGCAAATCAAATGCAGCTGATAATTTATTGAATGATGGAAACTTTGAATTGAGAATCATTTCTTGAATGCCAGTTATAATTTTTAATAACAATTTACTGAATATTGTTGAGTGATAATTTCTTGCAAAGCACTGTGATGCAAAGCTCAGAAGAATGAAAATAATGAAAAAATATTGCATCTGACTTCGTAAAGTTGACAGCATTTTATGTATAGTATGGAAATAGATTTCTGACACATAGTCTAAATTTTTAAATATTTAAATTCTATAGACTATTTAAATTCATCTCAACAATGAGAATTTACTTAAATCTACCTAGATTCAACCATCTTCAGATCCTCTGCCTGTGTGCCACCAGGGAAACATGCAACAGTACCTAGGAACAGCAATTATAGTTATAGAGATGACTCCCAAATGTCTATGCTTTTACAGCAAACGATAAAATACACTAATAATTTTGGAAATCTTTTCATTGAGATGACTGAATATTAATTATCAATACAGTTATAAAAGTGTGAGATTTATTTCCAATAAATGAATCTAGTATAAGTTGTACATAAATAATAATGTGGCATTGGGCATGTTTTCAAAACAGGGAAGGAAGTTCCTTTTTATCGTTTGTGGGTTATTTTTCTTTACCATCTTTAGTGTTTTTATTAAAATAGAGGCTTTTCTTCTCATGGAATTTGATGATTAAAGCATATATTTTGTAAGCCTATATATATCTTAGTACCTATTTTCACCAGACTTTTTGTAAGTTTGTGAGGGCTTTTAAAAATAAATTTACTGGAAGCTATAAAATGAAGATCTTGTATTAAGGACTTCCAAGAGATACTCTACTATACAATAAAAATAAAATTCTAAACTCTGATCTTAACTGATGAGAGTTCATACTTGAATCATATGTTTTTTGGCCTCCTGTTTGTGTTCAATGTTATTGTAGTTATCAAACATAATCAATTTTTTCTTAGTGTATGTTAGTTTCAGTAATAACAGGGACTTCCACAGAAACAGTAAAATACTAATAGGTTGGGAAACAAAATCTACCTTTACTATTAGTTGAAAACCTCAGTTCCTTCCCCTCGACAGGTAAAGTAGTTAAAATTACTTAAGGTCAAGAGCATATGACTTAAAGTGTAATTCTTCCTATGTACAGTATTCAAACGTCTGGGACCAATATTTCTATTATGTTGATAACAGGGCAATTCAATAATTGTTCAAAAGTCTTTTCTCTTTATGGCTCATTTGTCATGTGTCTTTAAGATCTGTGCCTTCCTATTGGGGTTCACCGTGGAGGTTTGCGTTTTAGCAGTTGCATCTCCATTCCAGGCAGCAGGCTCTGGGAGAGTTTAAAGGAGGCAAAGTCAGGCTCCACCGTGTTTCACATAAAGTGCTGGGAAGGGTCACACAACATGTCAGAACTCAATCCCTTGGACACATTTACCTCCCAGGGAGGAGAGAGAAACGCAGTTTCTGTGTAACTGACCACTGCCCAGATGAACGTTGTGGGTTGTCAGGTAAAAAGAGAAGGAATGCTGCCCTTTGTAGAAGCGTTTGCATAGCCCATCGTAGTTATAGTGCTACAAAAATTGCTCTCTGGAAAGCACTGAATGAATTTATCATGGGTTATGAGGGGCTTGGTGGTCAAGAGGCAGAAGAGAAAGAGGTGCATGAGAAGAGGTGGCAGGCTCTCCTACCATGCCCCAGCTATCAGCCCCCGCCCCCTCCCAGTGTCCTCTCTGGACCAAGCTTTTATCGGGGTAGAGGTGGGTGTTCATCCAAATCAGAGAAGTCATGTTCAGAATTACTGGGGATTAGAACTTCCAAATATCTTTTTTAAGGAAACACATTCAACTCTTAACAGTGCTTTTATAAATTGTACTAGTTAGGGACTTTACAAATCCAGATTAGAAAAGTTTGTGTGTTTTTTGTTTGTTTTTACGAGAAGTTTCCACCACAGGTCAAGATCTACACTCTTCATTCAGGCTTCGGAATTAAGATCTTCGGTATTTTTGATTAGCTGGTAGGGGAAACAGGCCTGGGGATGCCTCTTATTTTTAGGTTACAGTCATGTTGATTATATCTTTTCTGTACAGAAACTCATTCTATTGAATGCTGACTCCGCTTGTCTTTTCTCTGTATATAACACATAAGTGCATATATTCTTTTATTACTAATCTATTCCTAGTTTTTTGAAGTTGTGTTTTGTATCCTGTCTTAAACTTAGTGTATGTTATTCAACTTACTTAAAGAAGATTCTTTTTCAATCTATTTTCTTAAAATTTTATACTAACATAGCATGATACAAAATATGTGTTTTTTATTTTTTTAAGATTAGTGCGTATATGTTAAGTAGTGAAGATTGCATAGGGATAGGTCTGTAAGTTTAAAGTAACAAATTAAATTTTGAGTCTAGAGGATTTCAGATTTCAACACATACAGCATAAAACACACACACACACACGTATACTCTTGCTCACAGCAGGTTCAAATTTGTTCCCATCAATAATTCCAGACTGTGCACATGGAGGATAAGCCGAGTACACACCAAAACCCTCATGAGTAACCAAGTTGATACAAATACATTGCATGTTGTTATATATCTTGTTTGTAGTATATGTTTAGAAAATGTCTTTCTAAGTTGTTTAATGCATTTTTGAAAAGGTAGCATTTTTGAAGTCTTACAGGCATACAATTATGTGGAAAATTTCCCAAGAACAGCTTGTTTTACAAAGAAAAATATTTTAGAACAAAATTGTACTGTCATCATCTTTTGATTTTGATTTATTTACATATATCTAAATACTCTGTATGAAGTAGAATACATGGTAAATCCCAAAGAAAACCACATTTAAATGGAATTACATGTATTTGCATGGAATTACATGTATTTACCTGTTTCAGATGTGTATAGCGATTGGAATTATTTTAAGCTCATCTCCTTAAAATATAAAGTATTTATGTAGAAACTACTACTTCCTCTTTTGACAAGTTTGTATTACTCAGGATTTTTAAAAGGGTATGTACCGATCAGCGTGAGAGTTTGTGACTTTTAATGACATTTCGGATGTTTTAATTCAGGCACTTGGGATAGACTGTTGAGTAGAGTTTTGAGGCAGATGTTACCACTGTTATCACCTCACGTGCACCTTTATTTTTACAGTGTGTGCAGGAACAGAGAATAAGCTGAGCTCGCTGTCTGACTTGGAGCAGCAGTACCGAGCCCTGCGCAAGTACTACGAGAACTGTGAGGTCGTCATGGGCAACCTGGAGATCACCAGCATTGAGCACAACCGAGACCTCTCCTTCTTGAGGGTAAAACCAGTTTCCTCTTTCCCTTTTCTTTGTGAGTGGACATCAGTGCCTGCCTTTGTATGTAAAGCGGGACCTTCTTGCGTGAAGCTGGGAGCTGTGTTCTCCTCTGTGTCAGGTTGGTGACTGGAGGCAAAAGTTAAGGGATGCCGAATCACACTCAGTAAGAGACAAGGTTGTTGACTGGCATCCTGAGATCAGAGAGGTCGCAGCTTTCTTTGATTGGCTGGAGATTCTGTCAGGCTGTAGTGGGTGACATCTTGAAGTCTGTCTTTTTTTTCTGACAGGCTGAGAACTAGGAGAGTCAACGATCAATTAGATAAGGATTGGGGACTTTACCCAACCATCTCCTTTACTGCCCTGCTTTGCACACGTTGGACTTTTTAGACCACATATTACCATAAGGAGAATTGCACGGTGACCAGAAAATGCATATGGTATCTGCTTTTGATCCCCCTGGCAATTTAGAGTAGGCTAATGAGAAATTGCACGTACTTGCATTGGGCAATATACGGACATCCAAAATGAGTATGTGTGGATGTGAAGCTAGTCTGAGAAATCAGTGTTTTTGGAATATTCTTTTAGTTATCATTTAATCGTGGTCTGTTAACCAGGGTGCAACAACTCATGCTCACAGTCTGAATTTCGCATGACCTGGGATAGGCATGTGAAAATCTGAACTTCAAAGGGACTATAACAAAGTGAGATGACATGAGATTTTCCACAACTTGGGATTTTTTAATGCAAGAATTCAATCTATTTTAAATATTAGCATCTTTGAAATACATGCGATTTTTTCCAATATTGTTTTAAAATTTCTATAAATCAAAATAAAATATTCTAAATACTGATACAGTAAACAATTTATGAGCCAATTATTTAGAAAATGTGAAATTTTATTTCTTTATTTAGGTATTGACTATTTTAAATGTAAAAAATGTAGAATTTATAGCACTAATAGCATAAACCATCTAAAACATGAGTAACAGTATGTGACTTTAGATATCTAATTATAACTTTTAGATTAGAACTAGTATAGTAAATGATGTAAAATTCTTATTCCATCACTTGGTTGACAGAGCGTGAGTTCTACAAGTGCTAAACCATTGGATAATTATATATAATTGTGACATACTTAATTGTCAAAGTATAAGGTAAAAGTTACTTGAATCCTACAGAGGAAAGGCTTTAGAAACCCTTAATACTTTTTGGAAATGTTGTTTTTAAAGGGAATACACACAGGTTCTTTTACATCATGTGTAGAATGAAACTCTGTGACATTCTAGAAAAGAAAGACACTAATGGACAACCCTGAATTCTGATGCAGAGGGAAAAAGAGCCTAAAAATGTATTAGAACTGAACAATTTAAAAAAATATTGAAAGTGCAGTCTAAAGATCTTTCTTGCTCTGTGTGCTTCGCACTGTTTGCTCTACATGGATTGGAATTCATTGACAAACCAAGTGGTCATAAATATTGTAATTGGCAGGCTTTTCATTGAGTAACCTGAAAATGTATTATGCCTTTTATGATGTTTTAATTCCTATGATTGTATAAAGTGACAGGCTAGAATGATTTGAAGTATAATTTAGTCAATTTTTAATATTCGGAATATGAAAATGGCATGTGGATATTTAACATTTTAGAAATTATTTTGACCTAGAAAATTATTTAGATGGAATGGGCAGATTTTAGGAAAGAGTAAGATAAGGAAGTCTAATGGTTCTAAATGGAATAAAACAATAAATGGTGAATTATGTAATTGTTGGTTCTAAGTAACTTCTCTAAAAGCTTATATATACTGTATTAACCCACATGCATATCTGTATTTTGTTTAAGTTAGAAATGGAATTTTTGTTTGAACTTTCATTTCTTTTCTGTTCCTTTGGAAAACATCATTACTAATCATGAAGCATATACATGTAAAAATGGTCATAGATCAAAATAGAACAACATAAAATCTTTTTCCTTGGCTCAACAGTCTTGTAATTTCACAGAGGAGTTTAGATATGAAATGCAGAGGTGGTGCATATATGCATGAGTGTGTATGTACTTATACTTCCACATATGTATGTGGGAGTATGTATCCTTGTGTGTGCATATATGTTTACAGCCACCAGGACAGAAATACAAACCCATAATCATAGAGAAGATGTCATCTTGAGTTTTCGATAGGCATGGTTGCTCCGCAGAGAAAGAATTGGCTACTTGTGACGGGTTGGGAAGATTTAAACAGCAGTGCATTGAATTGAACTGTGAGGAATTGAGTAGGTGATCACGAGGTGAATGGTTTGGAGGAAGAGAATATTCTCCAAAGAGAAGAGAAGAGAAGCTTGAGAGAGAAGTCCTGAGTCAGAGCTGGAAAATGTGTCCCAAGTGTATCCTGGTTCACAGAATTTACATTTGTCTGAAAAATAAATCACATGTGGTTTCTACTCTCCAAAAACCATACATACTATTGATGAATGTGAAATTCAAGAGCGTAATGAAATACGTTAGAGATATAGCAAGTCCTATACTGTATGTAGATGTTTAGAGACATCAGCATCCAATGGTTAACAACTTTGCATTAGATAAAATAGTCAAGAATATTTGCAAAAAGTTAGATCAAGGACTGGACTACTAATAAAACACCCTGGATGCCTCATTTTTTGTTAGCTCATGAGCACAATATGTAACCTTCTTCTCTGTGAGTCCTGAAAGAAAAGGCAATTTCCAAGATCCTTATTACCTTACGCTGCTGGATGAGATATTGTTTCATATTACACCTTAGAGTATGCTAAAAGCAGCCCATTTTCTAGCTAATCTCATTCCTGTTTAAAATTATATTTTGGCTCTTCTATACTATTAGGAGCTTCCTTCCAACATACATAATCTGTCCACTCTTGTCATCTTGTTCTAAGTAGAACTCAAGCAAAGAATATGTATTTATTTTGTTCTGTATCAGTATTTCCAACAAGACTTGAATTGTATTGATGAATGATAAACTTGCATAACCTATTCTGTGAATCACCTTGTTCCCAGATATATTTATGTAATAGTGATTCATTGAACCACTTTTTGTGCTTTTTATAGCAGCTTCCCAATTTCCCTCCCTCCTCAATCTATAATGGAGTTGGAAAGGCATTATGGTGAGGGGGTGTTAAATTTTATTTTGAATTTATTTCGGTCTTCATGAGCTAAAGACATTACCTTTTTAAAAATGATTTTATCCATTTTTATCTCTAATACAGAAGATAGAAATGTTTTGTCATTTTGTTATGAGAGGACTTTCAGTTTTGTGAGCAGATTACCCAGATACAGTATTTATCTTATGTACTTTGTATATTTTGTATAGTGCTATATATTTAGTACTATTTGTCTAATACCTAAAATATGCTAAGTTTAGTATTTGATGAATAGACACATGAATAAATGCTTTTTCTTAAGCTGTGGATCCTAGTTTTAAATGTGATATGTTCTGTGAAGGAACATGTGAGTCTATTTTCATAGTCCTGCATTTTATATCTGCCATCCTGGGCCAGGTGTGTGAGGGATAAGACACAGTCCGGGCTAGTCAGATTCCTTCCCTTCAGGATTTGTTCCTCAGAGCAGCCGGCATCTGTATGAGTTCAGTGCCAGACCACAGCCGGCTTGTCTTATTTTATGGTTTGATTGTAGAAACAGCAGCAGAATGAAGCCAAAGCTCTGATAAAAAAAAAAATAGCAAAGGAGACGAGCTCCCCGAAATTTCTCACATGGAGACCGTTTATTTCTAAGTTCTAGTCTCATTCTGAGGATTGGTCATGCTCACCCATTCTGGCCGTTTGCACCCAGATGATATCCCTACAGTTTTATAGGGACTGTGTAATAATCTCTCCTTCGTCCGATTTCCCCTTAAGTTGGGCAATATGGTTTCCTTTTACTAAAACAAAAATGCCCCTTCCGTAATCTCAGGGAGGTGACAGAAGCAGACCTTTGAAATTGAATTGAAGATGTACTTATAAATAATCTTTAAAAATACACGTAGTAGTTTGGAGATACTCACTTAACCTCTGTTGGACCCAATACATTTTGTTGAGATACTTATAAATACATTCTGTATAAGAAGCTTTTATTATAGCAATCTGGATGTTCTTTTGACCTAGCTTTCTTATAACCTCCAGTGCTTGCATTTCTTGTTTGGGGGAAAAATGTAGTTGACTATGTTTAACATTTGACCCAGAAGACACCACATAGTTTCCTAGAAAGAGGCCCTAAAACTTATTTACTGTGTGCTTTATCAGCATCACAAGGTTAAGGCATATAACAGCAAGCAGCGAGGCGTAAAAATCCCAGATTTTACACTATTGTCTTGCACTTTGTGAACTCTCTAAAACAAGGCAGAGAGTGCCAAGTAATGGGACTGAACTTTGGGGCCTTTGAGCCTCGTTAGGATGCGTGGCGCTTTCTCTCTGGTGTCTTCTCCGTGGTATTCCTTTCTACAGCTGGCATTCAGCAACTCGGTGCTTCTAGAAAGGTGCCTGACCTACCAGCTTTACAACTTAAATTTAGTTTGTCTGTTTTACATTTCCCCTTTAAGCAATTACTTATTAATTGCCATCTCTGTGTAATGTGGTGCCACATATGTTAAGTATATATGACTGTTAATGCCTATTCCCACCTGCTGCTACATATAAGATGAATTTTAACCTATGCCTCAATTTTAGTCGTATGCAAATTGTTTAGAAATATTATCTATTAAGTTTAGGAAGAAGTACATTTAACATATGGGGTGTGGACCAGGGTGATAGTAACAATAGCTAATTCAATGGCATTCCGTTTCCTGTAGTTCAAAAGACTTAAATCATAATCATGCATGTCTTTGACTACAAAAAGAAGAGCAAATTAATACAGTAAGATTTCTTTTACATTAGCAGCATTTTGTTTTATTAATAATAAAAGGTAATCACTTAAAAAAGGTAAGAAAGTACAGTTTCTTAAAGCAAAAAGATATGACATCTCTCAGATGATAAAACAATATAAACAATGTGTATATGTTGTGAATATATATAATACTTTAAAAATAGCTTTTGTATTATATTTGACAGAACTATATGGCCTTTGAAAATCAAATATAAAGTTTTTCATTTATTTAAGTATTAATATTTTATAATACTGTGAAATGTCATCCTTTCTTACCAGGATATATGTTATGAAATCTGTCATGTATGAGAGTTTTGCTTTTCAACCACTTCACAGGACGTGAAGTTGGCATACCTTTTCTAATGCCGGTAAGGGACTGACTCTATTTTTTCTTTCCTACACATTCACCTCTTTTGGCTTACGAGACATTTTTGCAGAAAGGCAGAGAAAGATGGAACTCAGAGATGGAAAAATGCTGACTTCCTCAGCTGGTTTTATTACAAGAAAGTTAGGAATGATGCTCGGCAATAATGATTTTTGAGTTTTACCAAGTGACTTTGTCCTGTCTCTTACCTGTTCACAGTCAGGATAAAAAACTAGATAAGCTCAATTAATCTGAATTGTTTGCAGTTCTGCCCACCTCTGGTGTGAGTGCCTGTTTTTCACTGTCCTTTGACAGTCTGCAGCAGATGACTAGAAGTAACTCTCCCAGTGTGTGTGTGGAGAGTGGAGTTATATTTGTATGAGTTTGACACATCCTCCTCACACACATAAAACTTTATGTCTTGGCTATGGTATCAGCCACAGACCATACTTGACAATATCTTATAATTAAAAATTATATTTAAGCATAAACAGATAATACTAGCTACCATTGCCTATGTTCTTAGCTCATTAAATATCTGATAGAATGACTTGGGGAGAGGAGAGGTTGTGATGGAGTGATTATAATCAGGACAAGAAAAGCAGTCATAATTTAGAATCAGTAAAATTTACTGGAGAGGAAAACTTCATGTAAATAAAACCGTTGTGGAATCTTAAACTGGACACACACCTATTCCCACAATTATCAGAATTCTTAGAGCAGCATTTTCTAATGCTGTGCACTGTAGCTGGGCAGATACTCTGATTGGCAAAAGTGAGTGCTAGGCTAAATTTGCTTCCCTGAAAAAATTTTTAAGTTGGAAAAGCGGTAAATTGGTAGCTTTGTTAAACTGTGGATAAGCAAATAGGATTTCTAAAGCAAATATTTATATGCATTTGCTATTTGTCCAGCTAGCCCATCAGTGTAAACACTTCTTGCACGTCTCTAATTGGGTAAGCTGGCAAGAGAGAACCACATACTTAGAACCCACCATCGTTTGGTTCAGTGAAGCACTGCCTTCCAAAAATGTGCTTGTGAGGTAAACAAACGTTCGGACATTCACTATACTGTTTGCACATACCTAGTATAAATGCGAGTATAGATTAGTGACGATTTATATTTAAGTGTATGTAAATGCAAATAACCTTATTTTCTAGAGTTCCATTTGGATTGCTAGGCGATATTAACCTCATGCAATACTTCTAAGAGGATCTTTCTTTACAAAGTATTGAAATGTAAAATGTTAATTATTAAAAATATAAGTAATTAATAATTCAGAACTCTTTAAAAATTTTAATTCCCTAAAGTGCAATGAATTCTCTGGAAAAAATGCCCATACTACAACTTAATTTCTTTTTCTGTTTGAATTACAAGTAAAACTCCACTTGTGGTGAAATGGAATGTGTTTGCCGAATTTAAATGATAATCTTGGAGCTGAGAGAGATGGAAAATACTGACAGGGAACTAGAGAAAATAATAAAGTATGTCAGTTGGGTCAAAGTAACATTCTGGGTTAAATGGAATTCTCACAGCTTTGATAGTTTCTGCAAGCTGTTTCTGAGATCCTTAAACATAATGCATGTGCAATTTTGTATGTATGTATTTACAGCTGGCTTTTAAATTGAAATTTGATTTTGCACTAAATCTAATCATAGAACTTGTATTACACTTGTAAAAGCTATGCAATTTGCACTTGGCTTCGGGTTTTTTTTCTCCTCAAGAGGTTAAATACTATTTAATCCAAAAGTATACATCGACTCCAAATTCTCATGTTCTTCAACAATTCTACAAGATAAGCCAAAAGAGAAAAATGGTTAAAATGTTTTATTTGGCTGTCATTTAAGCATACTTTTGAAGAGTAACTGTTATCCATTAAAATGAAACCTCAAATAAGATGTGTTCAAGGATTTTCTCTTTATCAGAGAAATATTAAAAACAAAATGTATAAAATAGTGTATTGTAAAGATATATTCAGCAAAACCCAAGTATGTGAGGGAGTATTGAAAGAACACAGAGAAATGTAAAATTTGCCAGGATTTCTAACTCTAATTTTTATGAACACTGATAGCACCAGAACAAGTAAACACAGTGACTCTGGCACCTTCCTGTTAATCTCACTCGAAATACCTGCCTCACATGTGACCCGGATGTCTCATTGTTCTCAGAACAATTTCTGAATTCGTTTTTTGTCTTAGGCTGTGCTGTTGTGGCTGACTTCATGTCCTGAATTGATTCAAAAGAGTTGCTTGCATGGCCATTTTGACTTTGTGGAAGAGTCACATGTTGCACAATGCTAGATTCAGCAAATAAGGAAGACAAGGACACAGTATAATATTCTTATAGTACAAAAATTGCGGCAAATGTAAACTTCTTTATAAATTAGCCAGATAGATAGAATAGGTGTGTCGGAAGCAGGGAGGACAGTTTTGGAGGGAGTAATGGCTGTGTCTCCTGCTATAATCGTTTTTTCTAATTTAACCATTCACCATACCGTTTGTTTATACCCAGTGTACACGTGAGCACAAATTAGTGATAATTTATATTTAGGTGTATGTAAATGCAAAATAATAACCATTTTCTAGAGACACATTCAGATTGCTATGCGATATTAACCTCATGCAATACTTCTAAGAGGATATTTCTTTAAAAATAATTGAAATGTAAAATAATATTAACTATTAAAAGAGAAGGAAATTCAAAATTCAGAATCCAGATTTCCTTTAAAAGTTTTTAGTGTCCTAAAATTTAGTGATTTCTCCAGAAATTATTACAAGTGTGCTTAAATTTTTAAAAATGACTTTATTAGGCTTTGGCATAAAGGCAGATTCTCCTTGTGTTCCTCTGGGGGGTTACAATATTTAAATTTGGCTTCTCATGTGAGTAAAATTAGTTTATAGGTTTATTTTAACTTTAAACAAAGAAGAATCTTGAGTAGCAAATACTTTAAGTGTGATTTTTTTGTGCTCTTTTCTTAGGGAAATTGAGCTGATAGAGGTTAATTTTCCACCTTTCTTATTTGTAAACACCAAGATTCTTTGTTCAAAGAATAAGGACAAATGACATTTATGTGGATTTTTTAAATTAACAAAATACTTTGACTTTTGGCTATCTTTCACTTCTAGAAAGCAAATACTAGAATACAACCAAATAAAACATTTTTTTTATGGTTTATAACTATGTACATTTTTATTAGCTACATTTTTTGTGATTTTTAAAAACGGGACCTTTATATTCCTTCCAAAGAAAGAAAAGATTTAAACTTGAGCCATTTTGCATGAGACCACATCAATTTTAAAGGTCTCTCTTTGGTCATGTAGGGTATAATTTAAAGATCAAAAGTGAGAAAATAAATTGTGAAAATGGCTGCACTTAGAAACAGTGTAATTATTTTTTCTGATCCCTAATTGGAACCCATTTATATAAAATGATATTTTAAAATAGACTATACAGAGGGTAAAATTAAGGTATTTATTTTAGTAAATATGTCTCTTTAGCATGTCTATTAAATTTCCATCTCAAGATTAGAATATGTGGTTGAATGTTGAATTAAAGCCCCTTTAACAATTCGATGCCACATTTATTCCTAAAACCAAGAATTTCCATCATGGTCGTAGGTGTCTGGTGTCCTGGGTCAGTCTTCACCTAATGGACTGCTTCCTTTCTTCTTTGATGCCCTAGACAGTACATATTGAGTCATGCCAATCAATTTTTATAGACCTTTTTTTAGAAGTTCTTTTGGGTTTGTGTTTTCAGAGAGGTAAAATTGCAAGTCAAACACTTGCCTGTTTTTTCAAGAGACAGTCAACAGCTTAAAATGTGCAGATGCTCTACAGAAGGTTTGTAAGTGTTGTTGTGACAGTATGAATGACATCATTTCATGGAAGCACTGGAAACATTCATCAAAGAAGTCAGTTAGGCATTGACAAAGCATTGAGAAGATATTATGGAAGAAAACCACTAGTAAGTACAAGTAAATACGAATTATTACCTGAAACATGCCACTTTCCTTCTTAATACTGTTCACCACCATAGGAGAAATCCTGAAACTCTTCAGGAAAATTCAGACTTTCCTGATTATGATGTGCCTACCCATAATCACTGTTTTCCCATCACTGGTGATATTAAAGTTCACCAAAAATGGGGCCTCCTTGAGTCAATAATGCTCAGTGAAATGGACCAAACACAAAATACTGACTATAGATTGGGGTCCCTCTTACGAAATGTCAAAATATTGGCATAAAAAAGACCCCACATAAATGACAGAGTAGAAAGAGAGGCAATGGTCAGCTGTGAAAAGGGTGAATCTCTGAAAAATGGGTGAGCATAGATGCTCAATAATTCCCCAAACCCCATGTCTCTCATGTGTTATGGAATTCGGAATTCATGTGTTTACAAAATAAAATAAAAATGCGATAAATTAGTAAAATTCACTGGCCATCTTTCAGCTGTAGCACCTTCTGTTTTGAATTCAGTACTGACTCTGCTACCCTTTTGTTCATTTGTGTGCCTTCTTCTCCATAATCACGTATATGCACACAGGCTGTCACCATGACTGCTCGGCTTTAGGTCTCCATTATAAACTACTTCTTTAGGGAACCCAGAAGAATCCCCTTGTCTTACTGAATCGCTCCCATTTCTTGCATTCACAGCACCTTATGCTTCCTTACAGCTCCTTCACTCCTGCAGTTATTTAAGTATTGACTTAATTGGTATCTTCTCTTCTTAAATAACAAATATACCATGCAGAGCGAGTCTTGCTTCACTGCAGTAACCCAGTGGATGCCTCAGTGTCTATTGCAGAGTGGCCACTCGGCAAATATTTGTGAAATGAGTAAATAAGCAAAATTAAAAGCAGTAAGAGGAAATTTTGTTATTCTTTACAAGTTTTTAGGCAGGAAATATTTATTTCACATTTTTAATATTTTAATTAAAATTCTCTTGTCAGTTTTATTAGTACATTTTATCTTGTATTCCACGAAATAACTTAGTTCTGTGAAATGACTGGGTTATCCACCCTGAAAATATGGAAAACTCATTTATATCTTTTACACACTTAAAAACCTAATGGATGTATAGGTAGTATAGTTTTTTTTTTTTTCTGAAGTCTGTGATTGAACAAAGCCTTAAAACCTTTATGACCTTAAGCCAGGTGTGGTAGTACACGCCCGTGATCCCAGAACTTGAGAGGCTGAGGCAGGAGGATTGCCAGGGGTCCTAGGCCAGCTTGGGTTTCATAGTGAGTTAAGGATGAGATTGGACTAAGAGGGAGATACTGCCTCAAAATTGCCGTGAATACTTGACAATTCCTCTATTACCTTGGCCAATGCTTTCACAAGCAATTTTTTTCCTCAATGGAATGTTTTTCCGTACCTCTACATTTATAAAATTATACTCCCATTCATAATATGTTATCAAGTTATCTTGAACCATGTTTTCAGGAACAAGAGCCACAGTATTTGGAATCACTTTTAGACTTTCATTTGTGTGGCAGTGGTCTAACATCTGATAAGCATCATTCGCTGAGCCGAGGTCAATGAATTGTTCTAGTTGTATGCCTAGTTCTAGTACCCATTTATCTTATTACAATTCTATGATTAACTTATTATTTCTGTTTCATAAGTGATGAAAATTAAGCTGAAAAAACTTAAATTTCAGGCATGGAATAATAGCATCATGGTTATAGCGCTTGTCTAGCAAGCTCAAGGTCCTGAGTTCAGTTCCTTGGCACCAAATAAGCTGAGCATGGTAGCATAGGCCTGTAATGCCAGCACTGGGGCGCGAGGCTGGGCAGAACTGCCATGAGTTTGAGGCCAGCCGGGGGCTATATAGAGAGTTCGGGCCCAGCCTGGGCTAGAGGGCAGTAAGTTGTTTCAAAGAAGAAGAAAAGAAAAAGAAAGAAAGAAAGACAGCGAGAGAGAGAGAGAGAGAGAGAGAGAGAGAGAGAGAGAGAGAGAGAGAGAGAGAGAGAAAGAGAGAGAGATTACTTTCTCAGGACCATGCAGCTAAGAAGCCACGTGATTTTCTTGTACTTTGTCGTGATAGTGCTCATCACTTACTGATGATCCATTTGTTAGTTGGAATAGGAGTTTAGAGAAATTGATACAAAAGATGGAGATTTTCATAGTAAAAATCAAGAATTGCACAACTTGATTGATTGTGACGGAAGATAGGTCTTGGTAGAGGTAGAGAATTTGGGATCCTCAGTAGAATCAGGATTATTTAATGCAGATGGCAGTGAGTGTGAGGAAAATACGACAGAGAACTTAGGGGACAGACAGATTCACCCACTTCAGTGTTTACTTCTCATAGTCAAAATAGTTAAGCATTCACTCTTTCAGTGGATGCTTCTTGATTACCAACATTTTGTAATGCATTGTCCTGTTTTACCAAGTGTTCAGAGGTATATGTTAACTTTGCTGAGCCCAAACTCAGTAAATGCTCAAGAGTGGTATGGCCAATAAATATTACAGAATGGATTCAATTCCTTTGGAAAATAAAGATTATGTCTTAATTTCCATTTTATCCCCAGAATCTAGCACTCTTCTTGGTACCTCCCATAATGTGGGATAAACAATGAATGGTTGAGTAGTGTGCCTTGAGTTAGAAGATTGAAAAAGGCGGCAGTGAAGTAATAAAGCTTGAGTTAGTTGTATAAAATAGAAGAGGCATTATAAAAGACAGAGAAACAGGCTATTCTAAATGTAGTACATTCTGAAAGTTCCACTCCATTTTCATCTGGGCATGCTACTGTAATCCTATGATCTCAGCACTCTGGGAGGTTAAGGCAGGAGGATCGCAAATTCAAGAATAGTAGGGCCAACTTACTGATTTAGCAGAAGTTTGTCTCCAAAATATAAATAAATAAATAAATAAATAAATAAATAAATGTCCATTTGGATTCAGTTCACTGTTATATAGGGAAAATGGGGGAAAAGGAGAGATTTTTTCTGGAATAAAAGGGAACGTGTTGAGATTCAACAGAGGTGGAAACACAGTAGGACGTTAAGGTTGAGAGGAAAAGGCCAAATGGAGGTGAGACATGATGGGTTATTAAAGAATTTGTTAATCTGAGTGTCAAGAAGCGTTATCTGAGGAAATTTAATTATGTGACTGTCATGCTATTTCAGGACCCAAGTAGGCTGATAACAAACTCAAATCAGCTGTCTGCAATGATAGTTAAAAATAAGATATATATTCTGAAATCAGTGCAAAGGAAGACAGTATATACCATAACATAATTGCTGAGTATTGGATGATGAAGCAGACAAGAAGTAGCCATGTTAGGTTCAGTTACTATAACAAAAATACCTTGTTCATCTAATAAAAAACAAATATTTATTTTAGTGCACTGATTTTATCTGTTGGCTCTCTGGCTTAGGGCTTGTGGTGAGAAAAGACAACATGTGGGGCAGGAATATTCAGTTCATCATGAGTCAGAGAGTTAAGTAGAAAGAGGGGCAGAAGTCCCACAATTCCCTTTTCTGTGTGTGTCCCCAGTAACATAAACACCTTTCTCTGAGTTCTGTCTCTTAAAATTCCACCACCTCACTGTAAAGCCATCCGTGGGACACAGAGTCTATTGGGCACATTCGACATCTAACAATACAAGAATTTGTGATCTTAAATCTGGGGTATTGAACAGGTATCTATTATTTGCAAAGATTAGCTGACTGCTGCATGAATTTCAAGGTCTTTAATCAGATTCAGCAAATAAGAAGTTCAGCTTTGCAAATGATGCCTTGTTCTGAATCCTTGTAGGGCAAGCACTTGCTCTCTTTCCCAGAGACTCAGTCTCCTGGACATCATAGCTTAACCTTTCATTTGCTGAATATAATTTCACTTTTAGAGCCAAGAAAAGGAGCTTTATTTTATAGTTCAGGAACTAATTGAAGCATCATTTCTGGTAATAAAATTCACAGCAAACTTTGCTCCAGGATATCCCATTTGATTTTTTTCTCTTACATAAAGGACTTATCAGAGATGTCAATGGATTATGCTTAGTAATTGGTTGTTTTTCAATTCTCTTTCCATTTAAATGGGGCTGTAGTAGCAACAGTAGCTGCTTTATTACTCTTCATTACTGTGGAGATGGAAGAAGTCCCCCAGTGAAATGATGGGGAGTCCAACTCAGTCAAATCACATTCCCTTTGTGTGTGTGTGTGTGTGTGTGTGTGTGTGTGTGTGTGCGTGCGTGTGTGTGGTATTAGGGATTCAACCCAGATCCTCCTTTGCATTGATCTACCTCTTCAGTAGCACTTCAGTTATTTATTTATTTATTTTTTATCTTTGACTGTAGATAGGGTCTCTCTGTGTCACTAAGTTGCCCCTGCTGGACTCTTAAGTTGTAGTTCTCCTGCTTCAGCCTCCTGGAAGAGAGCTAAGAAAGCAGACATGTGCCACCATGCCCAGCTCATGTCAGGTTCTTGAATTGACAATACGTGAAATTATTTCAGGATGTGTCGGTGAGAGGTACAGGCTAATTTAATATGTAGAGTTAGAATGTAAGAGGGAATGAGAAGGGACCTAAGCTTAAGGGGTGGAGGGTCACAGTTCTGATGGAGAAGATCAAAGAGGCTGTTCAAGAAAGGATTGAGGCCAGATTTTATGGGGAGGCTAAGGTTTTGCAAGGCGGCCTTGGAGAAGTTCTTAGTTCTTAAAGGTATAATCTGCCATCCACATGATGATCCTGTTTGCTTGGGGCAGGCTTCTAGTAGAGACTGTTCTACAGACCAAGGTTTGTAGCAATGACTGAGACTTTAGGTGTTCATTGTTATTTCAATTGCACCACGAATCTGTTAACTTGTCTTCAGTCTCAAGGAGGGGGCGCTGGGCAATAGGTAAGGGCATGTTGCCACCTATTAGACAGACACTCCTTACATGAGTAACGCACCCATATGCAGAACTCAGTGGGTTAAGCCTGTACGGAAACAGATTTAAAATGAAGCTTAAACTCATTTTGATTTTAGTTACCCATTATACAACCAGAGGCCCAAATGAAGAGCCAGTGTTGCTTTTTGGTTTTGTTTTTGAGCAAAAGCAACTTTCCAGTCCTTGACTTCATCAGAGGAAAATGCAATGAGTAATGGCCAAGAGTACAGGGGCATGTTTTTCCTCTGCTTCTAAGTGAGGTAGTTTCTATCGCTCCATGAAGTAACCTGTTAGAAAATTATCAACAGTCATGGGGCAGCAGTCCAGCATCCTTCTGAAGGACATAGAGGCAGGAGTTAGTTGAGATGTGGTACGATAAATAGGAATTTGGTGCTAGGAAAGAGGACGAAACCTGTAGACTACAGTAGGCTTGGAGGGGTAGAGTAAGCATCAAGAGTTCTGAGGACAGTGGATATTTGGGTGAGCAGAGAGGAATTATGGTTCATGTGACTGTGGTAATAACTAAAACATGCTAAATGGCCCCCACAGCGTTTCCTAAGTAGGGTAAATTATTTTTATCTTTTGATTGGGAAAACCTTACCTAGACCTTTGACTCTCTGTTTGAGATTTATAATACACCTTTTGCCTTAGTATCTTTGCATTTATGCATGATTTGTCTTTTTAATTAAGAGATACTCCCAACCTGAGTAGAGTTTTGGGCCAATTTCATTTTGCTGATGAGGGCTCTGAGACACGGTGAGGTTAACTAGTTTGCTTGAGGCCATGCATCCATAGATGGTAGGATTTAAACTCGGGACAGTCTCAAGAGTTTTACTGAAGAATTCATAGTAAAGCTTAACTTTGCAGATAATTAAACAGAATCCATGCCTTTTGCATTTTAATTACAGAATCCATACAGTCTTATAGCTTCCAGAAAGGAAAATCGAAATTTGCTGCAATTTGTTTTCAAGCATACGTGTATCATATTCATTATTAATATATAATTGGTTTGATTGTATATTGTTTAGTGGTTTCCTCCTCCCCAAAATGTACGTATAAACAAATGCTGTTAAAAAGGTTATTGAATCAATTGGCCAATCAGATGCTAAGCTTAGATTCGACAGCTCTTGTCAAAATACATTTGGACTGTTGTGTTCAGATAAAAATCCTCATTTATGGGTACAATTGACTGACTAGAGTGTTTCTATCTATATTAGGAGATTGTGACAATACATTTCCGGAGAGTCATGTCTCAAAATAAAGTTTAACAGTTAAAGTCGTGGGATTGTTGAATAGGAATAGGAAAGGGAAGCATAAAAATCATTTACAGATATTTGAAGGGCTCTCAAAGAAATAGGGAAGGGTGTAACAGTTTTGAGTGGGTCCAGAAGACAGAATTAGGCAAAAGTTAAAGGAAGGGAGAATTTGGCTTACCATAAAGATTTTTTCTAACAATTACAGCGTTGTAACCACATAATGGGTGCCTTGTAAGTTTGGAAAAATGGACAGGAACTCTTAATTGAACACCTTGTATTTTTCAGGCAGAAGACCATTGGCATTTTAGAGAAGTGAAAAGAAAAGATGAAATTAAGAATCTGGCATGTTGTTGGCCATCAATTCATGTTAGTTTCCTTCCTGGAGTGTTTCTTTGCAACAGAAATTACGCTGCCATTGATATCAGCGTTTGCAGAGAAAGACAGAGTTTGCCTGAAGTCAAGTGGTAGAACAGGGAGTGTAACTAAGATTTGAATTTACAACTCTCTGTCCCCTAATTTCATTGTGAGTTGGCCTTTTCACCACAGAAACCTGCTGTTCTAAAACTTGGGAAACTCAGCCAGGAAAGATCAGAAAAGGAGGGACAGGATTTTGTACACTTAGGGAATTTTTTAGAACACACTAAAGTCCTTTTTCTACTCACTCTTTCTTCTTGGAGAGCTGTGTCCTTTGCCCACAATGCTCTGTGCTGCAATGAAAAGAGAGACAGTAACACTGCTAACCCTCCAGCAAAAGGTGTAGGGAATAGATGGGTGCAGTGCTAGAATTGCCAGTTTACCCCAAATTTGCACTGGAGTCAGAGTTTTCTACTAAGGTGTGGTATGGGGACATGGATATGGCCCTGTTCTTACTGCTCATCTTTCTTTTCTGTAAAATTTAATTTCTTTGATCTTGAATGCTTGGCCCTTTGTTAGTCTTACTGAAATGCTTTTTCTGAGCACGATTAAAGCCTATTGCCCACCTTCTCAGTAGTTAGATTATATCTTTGGTAGTCCTAAAGTTAGTTGAAGTTAGCCCTGGTAACCAAGTCTGTAATATTTCAGAGAATTCTCCTGACTGACACTGTGCTTGTCAGATGGTGCAGGGGAACAGCTAGATGCACCCTCTGCTGATTCTGGGATATCCTACATGAAGTGCTCGGTCATTCTTGCCTGTGTTGAATCTTCTTCTTTTCTCCCCCAAAATATGCATATTCATGATGTATTTATTTTTCTGTTGGATTTATAATACAATTAGTTCAATAATGAAAACTGGTTTGCTGTCCCTAACTCAATTCTGCCATAGTGCTTTTCTCAAATAGTTAACAGAAACACACACAAGAAAGCTGGTTTCTGTATTTCTTATTTGGTGGTGTGGTCTGGGACTTACTTATTTAACTCTTCGTATTTTTTTTTTCTGTAAAACAAAAAATGCATTAAAGTGATGTTGACATTAACTGTCAGCAGGATAGTATTCATAATTATATCATTGTAAAATTAATATTGATTCCTTCTATTTCTATTGAAATAATTTCTACATAAATATATTTAAAATTAAATTCAGTATTACTGCCAGAAATGACACTTCAATAACTGTAATAATATAAGATAATATTAACAATTGAAAAACGAAGTCATGAGTGTTAAAAACCCTGAGGCTTTGTTTCTCTGGTAAAAAAAAAAGATAAATTATTCTATATAAATAAGTTTATCTTCTTTAATAAATGAAATTGCAGGCAGACAATTATGCTCTGTATTTAATAAGTGTTCATGACCCTTATACAATTAAGTGTAAATGGCTTCAAATAGTTATTTCCTTTAAATGCAGGCAGATTACTTTATTCATTGTGAATGCTTGGATGAAAAGTCTTCTTATGTAGTAGCTCTACAAAAAAAAAAAAAAAAAAAAAAAAAAAAAAAAAAAAAAAAAAAAAAAAAAAAAAAACCCTATTGTGCCTACAGTCAGAATCCAATTTGTATAGATCAGAGTTTTTCAATGAATGTAAATATTTTTGTTTTACAAACTGTACTAAAAAATTCTTCCTATAAGTACTGCAAAAAAAAAAAAACAGTAAGAGAGCCTTAGAGGCATACCATCAGACACACTACCTACTCGTTGATACAGTCCAAGGGAGGAAGGTTTATACAGCACGCTTGTGTGCTTTCCAGTGTGTGCCTAAAATCACATTGTGTGTCATTCTTTGGGAGATCCAAGACCCAGCTGTCTGCAAAACCCATGCACGATTTTCATTTTTATAGACTATGATCTGGCAAGCTAATGTATGATAAGGTTGTAATAGTTGGTGATGAATTGAATTTTGTATTACATTTTCTGCATAAATTTTAGTTTTTAGGACATTGTACTGAAGAAGATATGTATTTGGGGGGATAGTGCTATTTCCATCAATTATTTAATTTTTGAGGAATTTTTAAAATCACTCTTTGTTTTCTGTTTGTGAGAAATGATGCTTTTTGAAAGGAGGGAAAACAGAATTTGGTGTTTGATAAACTCTACGTATATGACCTGAAAATTTTTTTCCTGAGCTTTTAACCCTTGGTTTCTTCTTTGGGCACAAAATAGTGACCACCCGGAGGGGCCAAGTAAGATCAAATGAGAACAATCTATCATCACCCTTGCTGTGTAAAAAAACTCTACTTCTTCTCCAGAGTTTGAAATACAAATATTTCTAGAAAAGTGAACACCTACTTGCCTTCTGGTTTTAACCCATGTTGATATCACGGAGCATATGAAGCTGGTTTTGTGAGGCTTTAGAGGTGTACTGTGGAAGTGTGGTTAGGAACCAGGGCTCTATTCTCAATAAGTGAACTGAACTCTATTGTCATGTCTGAACTGAGTGAACTTGGGGTATTTTAACTTGGGTGTAACTGTTCTTTCACTGAAAAATAGGTATAGTCAGCACTAATTCTGAGATGGTATTGTGTTTAAAGTTAATAAAGTACCAAGTATATTGACTGTCATATAATGAGACTTCATGAGTGTTTAGTGATTAAGGCCTCAATTGGCTTTTTTTTTCTTTCCAGAATAATAATAATAAAAAAATTCCAGAAACTGTTTTGGTTGATTATCTTTTTTCAGTGAACAAAGGTTTTGTGGAACTGAAATCTCAGACCTACTAATAGAAAAGAAGACAAAAATAAACAAAAAACCCACTATATCTCAAAACATGTTTCTAATGGCTATCTACTGTTTGTCAATACTTGCTATAAAGGTACATGAACAAGTTAATTTACTCATTTCAATTGCTGTTTTCACTAGGATTAGAAAATATTCACAATTCTGTAATGTTCCTCATATGCAATTATACAACAAGCAAATAATTTAATTAGGACCATTAATCTATTGGATTGTGGTCACCAGAATACTGGTATCATCAAGATTTTGCCGACATTTAATTACATGTTTAGCTGAGAATTGTCAGTTCTCCAAATGAAACTTATATTTAATACTTTTCCTATATTTCTATTCCCTTTATTAACACTTACAAGAGACTAAAACCAACATTTAATTAATATCTGACACTATGTAAAATAGATTTTTAAAAACTCTATCATAATATGAAACCAGATAAGCTCTTTGTTATATTCTTATTAATTCATATTAATTTATAAAAATTTTCACGAGTGTGGGTTTTAGTTTAGGTAATAAACAGTAGCTAGTAACCTTGAAACAGCTATGCATTTTTTTTTTTTCATGTAAGGCAACTGTGATGGCTTGAATCTAAAGATCTGAAATGTGTCATGTTTGTAAGGTCATCAGATTATGGGACATTTTATTAACTAGTGGAATCGCTCACTGATTATTTCATGCGCTGTTAAGCGGTGGGACCTGGTTGGAGGGATGGACAACAGTGGGCTTGACTGGAAGTGGGTATTTCTATCCCCAACCCCTGCCTTTATTCTCTGTGTCCTGAGTGATATATATTGAGTAGCTCTCCTTCGAATCTGTCCCTTCTACTGTCCCTTCAGTGCCAGTGGACTAACAGATGCTTGACACAAATGTCAAAATCAGACGCTTGACATAGAAGCCAAAATGAACCTCTCCTTTAGTGTGGGTATTGGGAATTGTCTATCCAACAGTGAGAAAGTAACAATGATGGTAACCGAATAGCCCTGGTAATATGAGGTTCTGTTGGTAACTTGAGTCTCTGACAATTCTCTTTCTCTGTCTCTGCCTTTCTTTCTACACATCCGTGCGCGCGCACACACACACACACACACACACACATTTGATAGAAAAAATAGTAAATGATGAACGATAAATATAAAGGAGGAAGAAGAGGAAAGGGAAAGAAAAAATAGAAAGGAATGCAGGTACAGAGACAGGCTGGACAGAAGTAGCCTTAGAATGGCTTCTCATGAAGGCTTTCAAGAGGAGAAGGTTTATGGAACACCCAGCAGACCTCGCCATCCCGAGCTACACAATGTAACTATGCCTTTTACTCATTGGTATTGTAGTTTCTTAGCAGGGTTTTATTTGAAAAGAAGAGCTTTGCTGCTGAACTTCGCAAACTTCATAAGTCAGAACTGGTTGCTCAATGGTGGTGAGTGGTTGTGTCTGGATTTCCAGGTAGTCGTAAGGAAACCTTTCTAGCTGTCCATTCCAGTGTTTGCGGAGTCAGTGAAGACAGATCTGCACAGTGCTGAGCTGCGCACCTTGGCACACACTTAGAACTTTGAAACACTGTCAGCAAGTATGTGTTTCAGCAAGGTGAGTCAGAGTATATCCACTTTATAGTTTGCCGAAAACTCCAGGGGCTATGAAACAAATTGCTCACATGTAAAGTTATCTTTGATCTTTCCTTCCTGTGAAGGAACATAAGGAGAAGAAAAAAAGAAAAAGAAGAGATTGGACATCAGCTCCTTATTGATCTTGGCCAAAGCATGCAGACATCATTCTGAAGGTCACCAGCCCAATTCAACCTCTGGGACTCAGGCTAAGACCTTGCTTCAGATTTAAACCTTGATGTCCCATCATATGACTAAAACATAGACTATGCCTACATCTTGCAAAGGAGTAAGGGTTAATGCTTATGAATCTTTTTCTCTATTTTTAAACATATCCAGTATGCTAAAAATTTCAGCCCGTATGACAAAGATATGTTTTATCCCATATATGAATATATCATCGTTTGGAAGAGAAATGTAAATAAAAGTTTACATTAACCACAGGCAAATATGATCATATTTGTATCTGGATGTGTTGCATTTTATAATTACAAGTAAATGTAGTGAATTCAATGTGAAATGTGGAGTATAGTAATTTAAGTTATTACGTAAAATAAATACGGTGGTACTGAAATTAGTTAAATGACATCACAGGGACATACCCTTCAAAGTAGGTTAACTTTGAAGCTTAGATCCTGCAAAGTTCCAGAGATAGTATTAGTTGCTAAGGATACCAAGACGCAGAAGACTAGAATTTTGTTTTATGTCATTTTTGTTGGCCTTGAACAGCCTACATGGAGATGGAGGAAACGGAAGTCAATCAAATTATTGCAGTATGATGCAATACTAGTCATATTGGAGTGTGAACAGTGTGGGAGACATTGCACTGGGATTGGAAAAAAATTCACAGACCTGAGGTTGGATAATAATATGGCAGGATATTGGCCATATATCTAAAATAGAGGCTACACTATTTCTTAACTGCTTTTGGTTAACGAGTATCTTCCCGATTCTCACAAACCATTCAGTACTAGAAAATGAAGAATAATTTTCTTTTAAGTAACATCCTTGAGCTCTGTTTTACATTGTATAGAAAAGCAACATACATCTTAATACTGTACTCTTGGAGAATATAAACTTAATTCACAAAATTACAGTGGGCAGGGCTTTAACTTTCTATTTTTAAAATCATGTTTAATTATATTTTCAAAATGTAACTAGTCTTTTCTTTGAAGAAGGTGAAGAGGAACATGAAAAAAAGAAAAATGAAACCCTTGGGTGTGTAACAGAGAAAAGCCAATCTTCCTCCTTAGGAAAAGTTCGAAAACTGGCCACTCTATTTTCTTTGAGGCTGAGAAGTACTTTGGAAATTTGGAGAATATTTTTTTTAGAATTATTAGCTTTTATAGGCAAATGGAAGAAGCTTGAGAACATCATGCTTAGTGAAGTAAATCAGAAGCAGAAGGTGAAACATCGAAGGGTCTCTGTGATATGAGAGACCCAGATCACAACTATATCATGGAACTTAAAATGAAAAATAAAGTGAAATAGGGAGATAAGGTGGGGACGGAAGGGAGAATGAGTAGGGGGAGGGACTAAAGGAAAGTGGGAAAGTACTTGTCACCTTGACAAGATACATAGGTGCACAAAATGCTCAACTTCATTGTAAACCTTAAAACTTGCACTTATTTATATCAATAAAATGGGGGTAAAAAGAAACAGGTTGCTCAAAATCTAGACATGCTGTAATTATAAAATGCACTGTGCATATTAGAGAGTTAGTAAACTAAAATGGGTAAAAAATTCTGAATAAATTGCATACTTATAAAATTTTGGGTATAATTGTTCAAATAGCCATGTAATATTTTAGAAGAAACTACATAAATATAAGAAAAGAGAAATTTTTTCCTTGAAAAAGAAAGTTTGTTTTTTAATATCCTGACTTATTTCTGGGAATGACTAGTATCTATTGGAGTTGAAAAGAGACAAGCATTAATCCAAATACCAAAATTGTTTTCAAGACCAGGAATTGAATTAAATAAAAGGACTTATTTTTTACATAAATTGATCAGCACAAATAAGAAACTAGAAAACCCACAAATAAGTTGTCTGGAAAGTAAACAACTTCACACTCTGGAGAAAAAATAAAATGATGACAATGACCAGTATTATAAAGCAAGGTCCATTTTTAGAGAAAGACAAGTTTAATATCACAATTTGATCAGGTCTGATATTTTCTTTTTTCAAAATATACCTTTTCTAAAAAAAATCAAGAAATGTGAGAAAGTTCAAGGAAGAGAAGTTCTAGATTTATGATGAATTGAAGAAGATTGTAATGAAATGTTACAAAGGAACTACTAGTGTAGAAAGCAGACCAACTGCTGGCTAAAAAGAGGTAAAGCAGCTACAAGAAAAAAGGGTGCCAGGAACCATGTGATTTGTGTGTGGACACACAGGAGATCAAGGATGCTCGCTGGAGCTTGAAGGAGAGGGGTTGTCTTTATAACTCTTTGTAATGGTCAGATCTATATGTATGAAAAACAGACCATGTAGTTGTCATTTATTTTTGTAGAGAAATAAAAGAAGTGAGAACTATGGGCAATAAAAAGCGTGTGGGTTCTTTTTGTAGGGATTTTCTAATCTTTATATTGTATATTTAATTTTTGGTTCAGATCTATTCACGATGATGAGAACCATTTCTAATATTTGTTTTTCTTTTATTTTAATCCTTAATAGCTTTGAGCCCCGTAGAATATTCTTTACCCATGGGACGTTGGGTATTTTGTGTGATTTGCATGTTTCATCAGTACTGTCAGATAGACTTAAGAAGATAATTTTTGGTTTAAAAAGGGAAGTCTTTCTTTAAAGAAAGTTTTTTTCTATGGTGAAGAGTAGTGTGAATAAAAATATTTCTTTATCCAAATGCATGTGGTATTTTAGTGTAACTGTGCAATTTTACTTTTTATAAGTAGTTTTAGAAGTTTACATATGTAGGTGTTCTGGGACATTCCTACAACCTCAGTTACTCCAGAGGCTGAGGTAGGGTGATTTTGCATTCAAAAGCAAGCCCAGGAAATGTGCTTTTAAGTCATACCTAAAAACTTAAAAAATCGTTCGTCTTGAGCCAAGGTATATCTCAGTGTTAAAGCCCTTGTCTACTCTACAGTAGGCCCTATATTCATTCTCAAACACCACACATATGGACACTCACTTTTAAAATTTCATTTTATTTATTTCATTCCTGTTTAGTAATACCAAAAGCACAAGATCAAGTGAACACTCTACTTGTAAGTTTCATATGTTAAAAAAAAATGCTGACTTAATAATAGCCTCACCAGTCAAAAATTGGTCCCTGGGGTCTAACCAAATACAGAAAAACAAATAGTGATTTAAAATTGACTAACCACTCACATCTCATCCACAACAACCCTAACACGTCAGCAGATTTTTGAAGTATGATTAGCAATGTAAATGCATCTACTTTGCAGGTGGGTTCCAATTAAAAAGCATAAATAAAAATTTGACTCTCCTGCGGATAGCAGTTCTCCAGAACTTTGCTCTAATAGCTCCTAAAGACTGGAGACCTAGCTAAATGCTTAAAAAGTTCATAGTATTTACCGTTTATATAAAACTCTTCCCTACCCCTACCCAAACAAAACACTTCTCCCTGTGGACAACCCCTGTCTGAGAACACTTTTATTTCCTTCATCACCCCTCCTTTTCTGTACTTGCAGTGTGAACTTGGCCACTCCCTTGAGGTTCAGAGTTGCAGGCTGTGACTTTCTTTCTTTCTCTACTCCTCACCTTAGTCACATGCCTGGCACCCAATGGGCACTTGAAAATTATAAGATTGATTTACTATAATGCATAAGAAGAGCACCTCTGTAAATATTTATATGGATACATTGTAGATATGTAAACTGTAATTGAGAGTAAAAAAATTAAGGCTGAATCGTCTCATCAATTTCCAACACCAATGAGAAAACAGTACTTGTTTTCTGTATCGCTTGCTGTGATAAATGAGAAAACTTTGGCTTAAATTAGTACAAGAGCATTTGGGCTCAGTCCCTTCAGTTCTGTCCTAAATCTTACCTCTCTTTTCTCTAACTTCCTGTCATTAGCTTATCCTCCTTCTTTTGGATGCTGATTTTTTATTCTATTTTATTGTTTTTGTGGTAAATGCTGACATCTATAATGGAAGCCAGGCTAAGGTCCATTGATGTAACAGCCCATTATGTGAAAACAGCCAGTTCATTAATTAGATCTATCGCAGATGATCAGCTTATCCTGGGGCTTCATATTCATCCTGCCACACATGTTCAGAACTAAACAGAAACAACAATATCCTGATATTCAGTGATGATGAGAAACTGTCGGTATGTAATGCCTTGCTAGTGGTTCTCATTAAAATGAAAATGATCAGCCAATCTCAGCGTCACAGCTGTTAGAACCTGCAGCATACCTAGGATCCATCTTTGCACCAGCATTGATAGATATGCTAGAAGTGGCTACCTGGAAGACCATTGGTACCTTTAAATCAGATTTAGCCCCTTTAATCCATATCAGCCCGAGTACATAAGACTCTGTCAGGAAAAAAAAAATAACAAGATAAAAAAGGTGAAAGAAAAAATTTAAAAAGTACTTAGAAACTGTAATTGGATAACATATAAGAAAAACAGCATTCTTAAACAAAGATATATAGAGCTGACTTGTGAATTATAGAATTCTAAATTGGCATCGTGTGAGAGCCAAAGTGATACATTCAGATAAGATGGACCTTCTAGGAAGTAGCACCAACATATATTAATGCTATAAAAATCATTTTCTATCTATAGCTTTTACATGTAGATTGAAAATATGTTATGAATTGTGCATCAATGCCAAGACTATCAAAGTACATCTGACTGCCGGTAGTTCAAAGGGGATGTTTATTATATATCCTCTAGCTATTAGAAATAGTTCTAGTCCTTAATTCATTAATTAAGAAATGGTTGATATTTTAATTATTATAACTTTTCTTAGGACTAAATACCATGTTACTTAGTACGTCACACTATGACCTGTATGTTCTCATATATCCAGAGGTATTTCACTGCAGAGAAGTTACCTGCACAGTAGCTCTTGGTGTGCGTAGCTCCACATTTTATGTTGGTGACTTAGGGGAGCCGTGCAGTAGATTTTAAAAAGGGGATTCCCATCCTTCTCCCAGTTTTTCTTTTATGTTCACTTCATCCGTGAGTGCATTCCTGAAAGATGTTATATGTACACTTTAACTATTCATTAAATACTAGTTTTACTTCAATTGAAAGCCACATTTGCTTATATGATTATTAATATCCAGCATATTATACTCAAAACTTTAAAAATTCATTTGTGTATTACATTATGAATATGGTATACTGCTCCAAGAAATTGCAGAAGAAAAATTTAAAATCTGTCTTTAAGGACTGACAGGTAGGTTTTGTTTTGTTTTGTTTTGATATACCTCACTATATAGCCTGTGCTAGTCTGGAATTCAGAGCAATACTCCTGTCTCAGCCTCCTGAGCGCTAGGTTTACAGGCATGTGGCACCATGCTGGGCTTTTGTGGTGCTGGGGCATTGAACTCAAGGCCTTTGGCTTGGTAGGCAACTCTGGAACCAATAGATCTGACAGGTCTGTAAAAACCAACATCTCTAATAGCCAGTGAAGCAACTTCTTCTTATCAAAGTGGACGTTTCCTTTCATGAAAGTCCTACGAAAATACGGATTATGTGTAGTAGTAATCCAGCACATTAATAAACCATAAATAAAACGTTTAGCTTCTCATTGCTATGTCCTAAAGGAAGCAGGGCTTAAAGGCAGGATTTTACTAAAATCTGGCCTCAGTGCCTTTCTCCCGATAGCTTATATCAGGAACTTATCCTCTCAAAGCCTAGAAGTTCCTGTTTATATGTAAGTCAGTGTCAAAGGGTGACCTCTTATTTTGTGGGTTTGAGATTTATGTAACTCGAGGGCGGCATCCCCTTTAAGAAATTTGAATTAATTGCAGTGCACTGGAGAAGGCCATTGGAGAAGGGAGCCCTGAGGGTTAAGCTCCATGGTGCCCAGGTAATCGGCCTCTCCACACTCCTGAGGTGACGGCCATGGTCCTGTCTTTGCTCCTCTTTGTCTGTGACTTCGCTGACCTTTTAGAGCATGTTCTTTCTACTGCTTCTTTCCCTACCTAACTTAAACGTGTGCACAAGGCCACTGCACACAGATTAGAGAACTTCCTTCAATCCTGTGACAATCCCAGCTCACTTCTCTGTCCTAGTACTTTTCAAAGTCAAGCTTTGAAAAGGCATTCACAGTGTGCATTCTTCCCCTCATTAGTATTACTGCCTGCTACACTTTTAGCATTGTTAAGAGTCTCTTACCGAGGCTAGCAGTTACACTCTGTTCTGGATCTGGTGGTCCTTATGGAACCCTGATCAGTTACAAGGTGTGACGTTGCTAACGTTTGTTCTGATCACTGAGATAACTTAAGAGCCCTGCACCCCTGTTTAGTTCCTGGTTAGCTACTCCTTTCTGTGGGTTACCATTTAAATATGTATAGAGCAATATATTTCGTCTTTACCTTCTGTCTTTATAATGGGTAACACGTTCTCTCTAATTTGACTTTCCCAAATTTGTCTCTCACTGAACCTGCTGCATTTAATAGTCTCTACAACTTGGTTAGTCACCTGTTTTCCTCAGTCTTCAGTGACATGTTTCACAATCCATATTCCCATCATTTCTGTTGCTTACCGTGTGCTACTTTCCCGGTGTGGCCTTCATTAATCCCCTCTTCCTGTATTTAAGTCCTAATGATCCTTTTTGTAGTCTTGAGTTTTGCCTCCTCACAGAGGCGCTTCATGCTGTCCTCGCTGCATTTACCGATGTGTTTCTCCTCGCACACTCCGACAGAATCCTGCACATACTGTCCTCTATGATCCTTTGATTACTGTTGACCCTTCCTTTTCTTCCTGTCACAGGCCCTGTTCTCACTGCAGTTTCCTTTGCACACAGCATTTACCCACACTGCACCTCTGTATCCTGACACTCACCACTGTATCTTATCAGTAAGTCCTGAATAAACATTTGCTGAACTATTTCCTTAATCTGCGTCTATTATTAGATGTAGGGGCCCAAATGTAAAAATATGAACTGTCTGATATTTTTTCTATGTTGCTCTATATGTTCTTTTTATTATTATTAACTGTTAACTAGGAGAAAAAAATAGGTGCCTTAGCTTTCTCTGATAAAATAACAGAGGTAAGCAATGTATAAGAAAGCAGGGTTTATTTTGACTCAGGGTGTCAGAATTGCCAGTATATTGCTGCTTGTGCTTGTGATTTTGAATCTCAGGCAGAAAGACAGGAGAATGTTGTGGAACAGCCCTGTTTATCCTGTGGTGACCACAAAGCAAAGAAAGCCAGTTAGGGACCAAAATTCCAGTGTCTCTTCCAAGGGCACAACACCTCCAGAATAATTACCTTCTGCTAGGCTTCACTTTTTACAAGTTCCGCTACCTCCTAATAGAGGCCTGGGCAGGAGACCAAGCCCTTAACATTTGGGCCTTTGAGGAATTTCCAGATCCTAACTTACAGCCTCAGCTATAGTAACAGCAGTGGGAGAACTGCGAAGCGGACTCATGTCGAAGAGAGGTAGGCAAAGTGGAAGTTTGGTTTTAATGACAAAGAGTTTCCAATTCTAGTGTTCGTTGTCCTATACCTCACTGTATCAGATCTTCATTCCACATATGCTGTCCTTCTCTGGTGGAGCAGTTACCGTCATTTCCCAGGGTTTAAGCAGATCATTAGTGTCAGAGAAATTGTCATAGCAACTAGCAGCTAGCAATAGTAATATGAACTTGCAACCAGCAGCAGTAAAATGTTGAATGTGAAAAGATCGTCATAATTTAGAAAACAATTGAAATATGTATTATGTGAGTTTTGCTAGCTTCCTCTTTGAGACTGGGTTTTGTGCCAGAGTCTGGGATGTTTCGGAGCTCATGATGTTGCCCTGCTAGTCTCAGACATGCAGCAGTCCTCCTGCCTCAGCCTCCCCCGAATCCATCTGCTGTGGTATTACAGTTATGCACCTCCACACCTGACTTATTTATTTCTGGGGAATTGAACTCTGGGCAGTTCCTGCTAGGCAAGCACTCTACTGAGCTGTGGCCCAGTGTGGGTTCACTCATGTAAAGAAAACCTTACAAAATCGGTGATCTGATGTAGGCCACCAGTTAACACTCTAATGAACAAATGGTCCGTTATGTTTTGTTTATAGAACCGAGATGAGAAGACCTAAGGCCTACTTGTGAGGAACACAACAGGAGTATTGCTTAATAATCTCGCTAAGTTATTTTTAGGGGGTTCAGTAGTATTTTTCTTTTTTACATTTCAATACATTTTGCAAAAACGTTACACTGTTTTCATTCTCCCAATGTTTTAAAAATCTAAGATTTTCTTAAACTTTCTCAGATTTTGCCTCTTCTCTTGCATTTTGCTATCAGACCTCTTAAACCCATTCTCTCTGGTGCAAGTTTAAACCTGAACTCTTTTCTCTGAAACAGAACTCATTTCCTTTTCTAAATTAACTTTTTTTTTCAAAGCATGACATCATT
>PVKB01006815.1:0-51071 GCA_004027205.1 Ctenodactylus gundi
TGGTTTAACCACTGAACTATTCCTCCAGCCCCCATTATTTTCATTAATTTTTTTTTCTTTTTTTGAGAAAAGATCTCATTCTGCAGCCCAGGCTGGCCTTGGACTCACAGCAATCCTCTTGTCTCAGCCTCCTGAGAGAGCCACCATGCTCAGCTTTATGTGGTACTGAGGAATCAACTCAGGTACTTAGCCCTTACTAGGTAAGTGCTTTTACCTCTGAGCCATTCCTCCAGCTCGTTACTTTCTGTTTTGAGTCAGTCTTTGAAAGTTGCCCAGGCTGGGCTCCTACATAAGCCTCCCAGAGTTCTGACATTACAGGCCTGTACCACCACATGGGGCTTTTCCCTTCTCTTTATTATTATTAGTACTATTATTTTGGGCAGTACTTAGGATTGAATCCACAGCCTTATAACTACGTAAGTGCTCTATCTACTGAGCATTAAGTAGTTGCAGTGTACTGCCAGGGTGACCACCTAAGGGTTGCAACAGAGACACTAAATGGCAATTCACGTGCCTCAGACTCAGAAAATATTGGGATTATAGGCCACTGGTTTCAGCCTGAATTTTCTTTTGTTTTTTTGGAGACAGGGTCTCTCCCTATATCCCAGGCTGGTCCTGAACTCACTATGGAGTCCAGACTAGCCCTGGACTAGTGACAGTCCTCCTGACTGAGCATCCCAAGTGTTGGGATTACAAGTGTGCCCCACCACACCCAGATTATGTGCTGCTGGGGAACAGAACCCAGGGTCTTGAGCTTGCAAGGCAAGGACTTAACCATTGAGCTATTCCTCCAGCCCCTCAGCCTGAATTTTCTTACTGATAGTGAGACTAAAACCTGAGGACTGAGGGTGAGCTCAGTGGTGAAGCACTTGGCTGGCATGCGTGATGCCCTGGGCTTAATCCTCAGCATTGCAATGTGAAAGGAACACATCAGAGTGGAAAGCATTCTGTCAATAGCAAAGTGCCACTGAGGTGTGGGGAGTCGTTGGGAAGGAGGAACCTTGAGAAAAAGGTAGCAGAAGTAGGAACTACACCATCCCTGCTGAGAAACTTGCAAGTGGGAATCAGCCTCTGTGACTGATGGCACCATGTGGACCCTATTCCTGCAGTCCAGACTGCGGAAGACAGAGTTTACCCAGGGGTTCCTCTTCTCCTCCTTTTCCAGGGCCTGCAGGAGCTCCTGGTCCAGGCGCTGGGCTCTCTCCACCAGTCTCTGGTCTCCTTCGATGCTCTTCACCATCAGTCCCAGCCCCAGGGACATGAAACGCGAGAGATGGCCCTGCAGTCAGGAGAGAGGAGACAGAGACTTGTCAGTTCTCTGTCCATGGTTACTGGTCTTTCAGTGGGCTGACAAGGAGATACCAGGCCCCATAGAAGGCTTAAATTCTGCCCTGCCTGTTCCACTTCTCAGCACCTGCCTCCCCAGGCCTGAGGCCTGACCTGCCCTCTAGCTGTTCTAGTCTCATAACTCAGAAAGACAGTAGGTTGGTGTCTGGCTCACCTGGCCTGAACCCACGTCTACAACCTGACTGCAGCCAGTGAGGTCACTCAGCTTCTTCACCAGCTGAAAGAGGAGGGAGCAAAGGTCTGTTGGCCGTTGGTTCTTCATTCCTGGAGCAGACACCCACAGAGGGTAGAGCCAAGACAGTAGAGGAAGACAGATACAGGGTACCACGAAAGACAAGCAAGGAAGCCAGAGTGCAGGACGCGAGTGCGCGTGCGCGCCAGCGTGGGGCTGCTCAGTACCAACTGTGGAACAGTGCTGCCACGAAGCTACAAGCTAGTGATGCAGCTGTGAGGTGAGCACGGCAGTGAGGGGCTCTGACACAGCCACTAGCCCACCCAGCAAAGAACAGGAAAACCCACCCAGCACCTGGTAGGTTTATCGTATGCCTGCTGAGGAGGTGACCTCGTCAGATTCTGGTCATCCGTGGGATATAAGGGGTACACATTTCTGTGACCGTAAGGTTTAAGGATCCCAAGGTTCCCTTCTGCCACCGATCTAGCACCTCTTACCTCTCCCAGCCTCCGGATCTCATGCTGCTTCTTGGGCCTGACATGTTTCCGGAAGGGAGCTGTCAGTCGGGAGCTCTGGCTGGGGTTCTCCAGGAATTCTGAGGGGGTCTGAAAGCTAGGTGTCCGGGTAAAGGCCAGGGCAAAGGCTGTGGACTTCAGGGCCAGTAGGGTGAGTGGCCACACCGACCTGTACCTGAGATAGGCCAGCCGAGGCTGCCTGTGAATAGACCTGTTGCATCCTGAGTATATCACCTTTACAACCCAGGAGCCCTGGAAAATCTTCTGACAAACTCTGAACAATGCTCCACAGAGCCTAGAGCCTTGAACTCTCCAAAAGGGGCCCTCCTCCCCATACCTGACCACTTCCCCTTGCCCAGGCATCCCTAGCAGCAACGAGGCCAGCTGTGGTGGATTCAGTCCATCCAGTGCTTCCTGCCATGAGCAAGGCAGTGTGCCCCATAAGTTATCTGTGAAAAATTCCTACAGGAGAAAGGAGGAAGCAGTCAGCAGGAAACAACCTACTACTTCCACCCACTCTTCCCAGCCTCACTCCACTCACCTCATTCAAGCTCACTCCATTCACCTCACTCCATTCTCCCTCACTGGCTACCTCTTTCTAGCACCACTGCTCCCCAGGGAAGCACCTGAAACCAGCAGGTGCCTCTTCCCCAACCAAGGCAGCTCTGCTCCCAGTCCTTCATCCGCCCCCCCTTTTGCCCCCCGCCCCATAAACCTGGGCATGGTGGTACACGCATGTAATCCCAATACTCAGGAGGCTGAGGCAGGTGGACTGTCCTGAGTCTGAGGCCAGCCTGGGCTACACAGTGAGCTCAGGACCAGCCTGGCTACAGAGCTGGCCGGACCCTTTCTCAAAAACAACAACAACAACAAAAAAAAAAAAAAAAAAAAAGAGGCTAGACAACATGTAGCCATCTCATTACAGCAATGTGCTCACCTATTTTTGTTTATTTCTTCCACTCAACTTTTGTTTTCTTTGCGACGGGGGTCTTACTAGGTTGGCCCTAAGCTTGATCTTCCTGCCTCAGTGTCCCCAGCAGCTGGGGCTACAGGCATGTATCCAGCTTCAACTGGATTTTTTTCTTCTTCTTTTTCTGGCAAGGTGTCACTCTAGTCCAGCCTGGTCCTGAACTCACTATGTAGCCTGGGATGGTCCTGAAACCAATTCTGCTGCCTTAGCCTCCCAGTGCTCAGATTACAGGAAAACACTGACATACGCAGTTTACGTGGTGCCATGGATAATTCCATGGCTCTTGCACTTTCTGGGCTGTACTATTCCTCTAGCCCCTGAATTTCCTTTAAAAATAAATAAATAAATTCAGGGGCTGGAGGAATAGCTTAGCTGTTAAAGCCCTTGCCTAGGAAGTGCTTAGGCAAGTGCTAAGTACTTGAGTTCAATTCCAAAGCACCAAATAAGCTGGGCATAGTGATGCATACCTGTAATCTCAGCACTCTGGAGGCTGAGACAGGAGGATTGCTGTGAGTCCAAGGCCAGCCTGGGCTATAGGGCAAGACTTTGTCTCAAAAAAAAAATTCAGCTGGGTCCGGTGGTACAGGCTGTAATCTCAGTACTCTGGGAGGCTGAGGCAGGAAGACCACAAGTTCAAGCCCAGCCTGAGCAATTTAGCCACTTTGTTAGAACCTGTCTCAAAGTCAGATTATAAAAATGTGCCGGGAAGCCAGGCATGGTGGTGCATGGAGGCTGAGACAGGAGTGCCGTGTGTTCAAGGCCCGCCTGGGCTACATAGTGAGCTCAAGACCATCCTGTCCTACAGAGTGAGACCCAAAATAAATAATAAATAAATAGGCTGGGGGTATAGCTTAGTATGAAGATCTTATGTTGGAACCTCAATACAAAATAAACTCAGGACTCAGGAAGCAGCTCCAGTAGAGTGCTTCACTAGCAGAAGCCCTGGGTTTTATCCGTAGCTCTGCAAAATAATAACAGCAGCAACTATTTCCTCTCACACCAAATACGACAGTGAACCACTCGTGAAAGTTACAGAATAGAGACTGTGATGGATAACTACTTCAGACAAGAGAAGTTGTGCTGAGATGTGAATGATGACCAAAAATCAATCACGTAAAGAAAATTCAGGCAGGAGCTGGGGACATAGCTCAGGCTGTATGCAAGCACAGGCCTTGGGCTTGATCACCAGCACCACATAAGGTGGGCTTGGTGGCTCACGAAAGAAAAGGAAATGAAGGCAACAGCAAATATAGAATACTTTCTAAAATGGGCATGGAATCACATGTCTATAATCTCAGTACTTGGAAGACTGAGACAGAAAGATTGTTGTGAGTTCTAGACCAGCCTAGGTTCCATAGAGAGTTTAGGACCAGCCTGGACTACACAGCAAGAACCTCTCTAAAAAATATATGTGTGTGTATATATGTGTGTGTGTGTGTGTGTGTGTGTGTGTGTGTGTATGTATTATATATACATAATATATATATTTCCTATGCCATATCCTGTTACAGATAGTCCACATTTGTTAATACTCTTCGCAAACTGTATAAGGTAGGTGCCATTTTAAGCCCCTATTTTACAGATGAAGAAACTGAGGCACAGCAAATGAGTAACTTGCCCAAGTCATAAAACTGCTAAGTAGAGATGGAACCTGAAACCAATGTTACTCAAATTCTTGTGCATTTTTTCTTTGTGATACTGGGGATTGAATCTTGAATCCTTGTGCTGTTTTGGTGATACTAAAGATTGATCCCAGTGCCTTTGCACTGAACTAACTACATCCCCTGTCCATTTTCAATTTTTGAGGCAGGGTCTTGCTAAAGTTGCCCAGACTGAGCTTGAATTTGCAGTCCTCCTACCTTAGCCTCCTGGAGTGCTAGGATTACAAGTGTATGTCACCAGGCCCAGATCGAATCCTTCTTTTTTTTTTTTTTCCCTTTTATCAATGTCTCACTCCGTAGTCCAGGCTGGCCTCGATCGAACTCATAGCAATCCTCCTGCCTCAGCCTCCAGAGTGTTAGGACTATAGATGTGCTACACAAGGCCCTGCCTCTTTGGTCCTGTTAGGTGAGCACTTTGACCTCTCATCTATTCCTCCGGCCCCAAATCCTTGCTCTTAACCAATCTGCTCCACTGACTTTCAATGGGGAAAAAGTATTCCAGGCAGATAAAGAACTGTGAAGGCCAAGGTGCCTGCCACATTTGTGGAACAGGAGCCAGAGTAATGCAAGTATAGCAGAATGAATGTGAGAAGGGAACGTCTGAGGGGCATGAAGAGGCAGTCCTCCATGTTGTGGGGCTTTATATATATATATTAATAGCACCCAGAAAACAACTCACAGTCATCATAAGATTTACATGTGACCTGTAATCTCTGGTAGGCTGAGAAAGGAGGACAACAAGTTCAAGCCCAGCCTGGGCAATTTAGTAAAACACTGTCTCAATGGCTGCGGATGTAGCTCAGGGGTTAAAGCAGTTGCCTAGCCTGTGCATTGCTATGGGTTGACTCCCCAGCACCCTAGAAACCAGTCGTGGTGGCACAAGCCTGTAATCCCAGCACTTGGGAGCCTGAGACAAGAGGTGAGTCCAAGGCCGGCCTGGACTTCACAGTGAGCAGCTTGGGCTAGACGGCGAGACCCTGTCTTCAAATAAATAAATAAAATAAAAAATAAATTTACTTTTTCCTAAGAACGTAGCTCAGTGCAATGGAACCAAGTTCAATCCCCGGTGCCACTAAAAAAAAAAAAAAAAAGGTTTACGTAACATGTGAAAAAAATCAATGAATGGGGGCTGGAGGAATGGTTCAGCGGTTACATAAAGCGCTAAGTACCCTAGTTCTATTCCTCAGCACCACATAAACAGGACGTGGTAATCCCAGCACTTGGGAGGCTGAGGCAGGAAGGACTGCCTGAGCCCAAGGTCAGCCTGGGCTACAGAGCCAGACTCTGCCTCAAAAAAAATAAATAAAAATAAAAAAGTCTAACTATACAAATTATCTCCGTTATGGGCATCCAGCCAATCACACGACCAGAAAGAAGCACCCGCCACGCCCTGTGGCCTCACGATAATGTAGGCGTCCAGGATGGAACGGTAGAGGGTCAAGACACGGGTAAGATTCACAGCTAGCTGTTTCCTTTCCGCGTAAGAGAGGCCCAGGGCGGAGACGCCTGGCATCCCGGCGTCCAGCTGGCGGTGCAGGGAGCGAAAGCGAGGTGAACTGGGATCCAGGATGAATGCCACGCGGGAACAGGACCCTGGCTGGGCTCAGCTTCGCAAGCTAAATGGGGAAAATTTTGAGTCTGACCCCTAACGGTGCCTTTTTGGGAAACCATAGCCGAGTTAAAAAAAAAAAAAATGAAATGCCCCTCCCCCACCACCCCAACGTCACAAGTACAACGCGCAGGTGTTAGCGTCTGAGACACAGAGGGCGGAGTGACCGTGCAGTAACGCTACAGAGGCGCCCGGTTCACGAAAAGAGCGGGCCAACCCCCCCGGTCCCGCCTCTTCCCTTACAGGACCCTCCCCTTCCGGAAGTGAGGCCCCGGGGCCCTGCGCTTCCGGGCCGTGCGCTTCCGGCTTGGCACTGCGCTTCCGGCTTTCGCGGCCTTTCCTTACCCTGGAGTTGTACCTCCGCGGGACTAGAGGGGCCGGGGAGCGCGTGCCGCCCCTGCGCCCGCCCCCGCCCCCGCCGCCGCCGCCCCCGCCCCCGCTGCCAGTCCTCACACACTCCGAATCGTTGGCTTCGCTGCCCGAGGCGGGGGCTCTTCGGGCGCGGGCGCGCAGGCCTCCGACACGTTCCAATCCACGTGCCTGCTGTCCGGCGGCTCGTCGGCGCGCCCAGATTTCCGCATCCGGCTCTGGACGTTTCCGTTCTTAGAGGATCCCTTCTGGGAGGTAGGTATGTAGGCCTGGGGAGGCCGTGCTCACCACGAGGGCTGTCCGAGGTGTCGCGAGATATGCTACCCGGTTTGCGATCTCTCCCTGCCGTGATTGTGTGTGGTGTCCAGAGGACCTTGCTAGGAAGGACTTAGGTGAAGTGCATGTGGGGTTTGCGCTTGCCCTCCCACGTTGGCACGCGAGTCCGACAGGGATGCCTGGGGCCTCGCACAGCGGGTGCTGTCCATGCCGTGGTCCCTCACTGGCTCTGAGTATACTGGGACCATCCCATTCTCACCTCTGGCGTCTAGATCTGTTTAGAATTGGAACTCAGTGAGTCCTCGAGGACCTGCTCCTGTCTCCATTTCCTTTTTTGCTGTTGAGCTGGAACCAGGGCCTACCCCGTGCCAAACACGCAGTTCCACTGAACTGTCTCCAGCCCTTTCATTTTACATTTGGGACTCAGAAAGGAGAGCACCAGTACGTTGGTGGACTGTGGGTTCTCCACTGTCCAGGTTGTTTTGCACTTGAATGCCTTACGATGTTGCACGGTACAGTTTCGTTTCCTCCTTTATCTGGGAGAGTATACCGATGTCTTTCCTCTCAAATCATACAGAGCAGGAATCCCCAATCCCCAGGCAGCTGACAGGCTTGTAAGCCTTAGGAGGACAGGACCAGACTGCAGGGACAGGTGAGCTGTGAGCAGTGCAAAGCCCGGGACTCCACTCCTGTGGCTGCTTGTCATTTCAAAGTAACCCTTTCCCCTCCACCCCGAGGAAATAGTTTTCAACTAAACTGGTCCCTGGTGTCAAAAAGATTGTGGACTCATGCATGTGCCCAGTGATGCATACCTGTAATTCCAGCACTTTGGGAGGCAGAGGCTGGAGACTCACAGTTGGAGAGCTCAACCTGGGCAAGTTTGGAGACCCTGTCTCAAACAGTAGAAAGGGGCTGGAGATGTAGCTCAGAGTGAAGGCTCTGTGTTCAATCCCCAGCACCACAAAAAAGTAATTAAGAAATAATCCTATGGTGATCTCTCTTATTCATTTTCCCCAGGCCTATGGATGCAGTTACTAGGATCACTTTCCTCCCCAGGGTTTTGTGGACACCGCATGTTGGACAATGGGACTTTCTAGAGAATGAGTCCTCTATCCTCCTCTCGTCTGTGAACTACTCTTCCCAACTGTCCTCATGTCTGCCTTACTCCTAAATCTGGATTTTGCAGAATGTCCTCCCAAAAAGTCATTAGAAGGAAATGCCAAGCATCGAAATTTTGTCAAGAGGCGACGGTTCTTAGAACAGAGAGGCTTTCTGAATAAAAAGAACCAGTACCCTAATAAGACACCTAAGCTGCACTCAGAACCTCCAAAGAAAGGGGAAACTCGGAGAGGGGATGGCACATGGAAGATCCCACTCCGTAAAAAGAAGACAGCTGCTTCCAGCAGTGGGTCAGAGCAGTCTCGGGATGAGAAAGCTACAGTGTCTTGGCTGACCCCTGCTCCTTCAAAGAAGACTGATTCTGTGGTAGCTAAAGTAGATTTGCTAGGGGAGTTTCAGAGTGCACTTCCGAAGATTAAGAGCCACCCAGCCTGTTCTCTGAAGAAAGCCCCTCAGAAGAATCGTCCTCAGAACAGTGCCACACAGAACTCTACCCAAGCTCCCTTAGAGAGTAAGTGCTCTGGAGCATCCTGGAAGCCAGGGAAGATGGTGGCAGTTGACTGTGAAATGGTGGGTACGGGACCCAAGGGGCACATTAGTTCCTTGGCTCGATGTAGCATTGTCAGCTACAGTGGAGAAGTGCTTTATGATGAGTACATCCTACCCCCCTGTCCCATTGTGGACTACCGGACCAGGTGGAGTGGTATCCGCAAGAAGCACATGGCAAATGCTACCCCTTTCAAGATTGCTCAGAGCCAGGTAAGAATAATGGGTCCTGAGTCATGGTGGTGATGGTGAGGTAGATGGCAAGACCATTGCTGACCAAGGGTATCACTCCGGAGGTGACTACGGACTGTAGGTGATAAAGGCCTCCTTTTGGGATAAAAAAATGGTTAAAAAGCTTGGCTTAGTGCCATTCGCCAGTAACCCTAGCACTCAGAAAGCTGAAGCAGGGAGTTTGAGGGCAGCCTGGGTATATAATCCTATCCCAACACACAAAGTGAGATCTGATAGTTAAGAGAAACAGGTGGTGAAATAAATTTCACTAGTCAAGATCTGTTTTTGGCCATGTGGGATTGAACTGGTATCTTAGTTACTTTTTTGTTGCTGTGACTTAATACCCGACATCCACAAATTTAGGGAAGGAAAGGTTTATTTTAGCACACAGTTTCAGAAGGTCACAGGCCATTAAGGGGCAGCTGGCAGCAATGGAAGTACATGGCAGAGAGAGAGGTGGAGGCAGCTCCTCAGGACATCACAAACAGGAAGTCAGGTTGAGACTAGGTGAGACTAGTCCTCCAACGAAGGCAGGAAGCAGCTTATATATCCTTTCAGGTCTCATCCCTGGAAGGTGTGGTAAACCTTCACTACACGCCTGTAATCCAATTTACATGCCTGTAATCGACCCCTCCAGATTTTCCCCAATCTCCAACAGCACATGGTTCCATAGACAGTCCATAACATTCAAATACATGAGACTTTGGGGGTTATTCCAGATCCAAACCACAATAACTGGGGACTGGAAGTATTCATAAACAGCAACTGGGGACTGGAAGTATTCATAAACAGCAGGGATAAAACCTGGGGCTGAGGGTATTCCTCAGAGGTTGAATGCTTGCCTAACACAAGCACAAGACCCTGGATTTGATTCCTCTGCATCACACCAGCCAGGTGTAGACATGCCTGTCACCCCAGCACACACTTGAGAAGCTGAGGCAGTATTGCCATGAGTTCAAGACCAGCCATGGTTATATAGTGAGTTCCAGATCAGCCTGGACTGAGAAGGAGATTCTTTCTCAACAAACGAAACAAGCTGGGCTGAGCAGAGAGCGTGAGCATGAGGCAGGGGCTCGATTTGGAAATGCCTTACAGAATTAGAGCCTAAGGTTGAGAGGAGAGGTGGAAAGGGCTTCCTAAGCAGAAAATAGTCTGGGACAAGCGTAAAGTAGGAGAGGGCAGGAAGTTAATGGAAGGAGCTGCAGCATTGTTGTGTATGTGGGACATAACAGTCTGCAGTGAAGGAAATAAAAGGGCTGTTACGCTGGGTGTCTCCTGTCCCTTACCGAATGAACCTAATTCTAGCCCTGTGCTGAATATTAGGAGCTTAACAAATAAATGATCCGGGAAGAATCAGGTAATCTCTAGAAAGGTGAGATCGGAGAGGCAAGCCAGCTCTTGGGAGGCCACCAGAGGGCGTCCATGGTTAATTTTGCAATTTCAGGTCCACTGCTTTCTCTAGATGTGCTTTGCTCTGGTAATTATTTAGTTAGTGGTATAGGAGATTGAGCCAGGGCCTTCACATATCCCCCATCCCTTTTTTATTTTTGATTTAGAGACAAGGTGGAGTAGAACTTAACAGTCCTCTTGCCTCGCTCTCTGCTCCTGTAATTCTTTATATGCCAGAGTATTAATTTGGTGGCTGTTCATCAAAGGTGAGGCTTCTGGTTATTAGATAAGACTTGGAAGGAAGAGTTGAAGGACATCTGTGCACAAAGAGCACAGCTGAGTGAAGGCTTTGAGAGACAGAAGATGGGATGGGTCTGAGGCTTCATGTTGTGTCGGGGTATATGTTGAGGGTCATACAAAAGAGAGGCGGTGATGGAATAGTAACCTGCAGGTGGAGCCAGAGCAAGTCAGCACTTCAGTTGATTGGATTATAGCTGGTTTTCCTCGTAGAGCACTTGGCCAGTGACCTGGCTGGGGTTATGAAATCTTGGTATATTCAGGTGAGTTTGGCCACTGGGAGTCCACGCAGGACTGTTGGCCTTTGTTCACAGCCTGTTTGGAACCCCATTTAGGGAACAGCCTTCAGAGCCCACGATATATGCTCTGTTTGATCTTATTAGTAATGTATCCTCATACTTTAAGACCCTGAAGAGAGCTCAGGTTACGTCATTTGCCTAGCATATGTGCAAGGCCTTGAGTTTGATTCTTCAGCACCACATAAATTGGGAATGGTGGTTCGTGCCTGTAATCCCAGTACTCAGGAGGATTGCTGTGATCCAAGCTTAAGACTTTATCAATTTGTAACATTAAATGGACTTAAATCTGTATCACATAAGTATACTACAGTTAAAACAATAGAGAGGTAAGCTTTGTTACTTCAGATTTTTTAACTCATATATTGTTTACTCATATATCACTAATTATTAACATTTTTGTCCGACTTGGTTATCCTTTTACCTATGTATTCATCCCTAATTTCATGCATGAATATTTTTAAAGATTTTATTCCAATGAGTATGGTGGCACACACGTGTGCCTGTGATCCCAGTATTCAGGAGGCCATGTTGATTAGATGTTTCCTTTGCTCCATGTTTTTTTCAGTGCTGCTTGCTTCTCTCAAAGATTCCTCCAAGTAATATCTGCAGTGCTGGGGTAGTTGTTGCAAATTTCTTAAGGGATTCTTGGTCATGAAAATTTTTTTCTTCAATTTTCAGGGATAGTTTTGCTGGATACACCAACCTGGGTTGATATTTGCTGTCTTTTAAAGCTTGAAGGATCCTGCTCCAGGCTCTCCTCGCCTTTAAAGTTTGCCTTGAGAAATCTGCAGTAATTTGAATGGGTTTGCCTTGGTAGAATAATATGTGTTTTCCCTCTTGCTGTTTTTAATATTCTCTTCTCACGTTGTATTTCAGAGGTTTTGATTATGATATGTTGTGGTGAGTCTTGTTGCTGGTTGAGGTTATTTGGTGTTCTGTAAGCTTCTTGTATCTGGAAGTTAATTTCTTTTCCTAGGTTAGAGAAATTTTCTTGCACTATTGCTGCAAATAAATTCTTTATACCTTTGGTGCTGTCTTCTCTCACATCCATGATTCTGAGATTGGTTGTCTTTGAATCGCCCAACAGCTGGTGTATCCAGCTCTTTGCTCATTTCTAACTTTGGTGTTGTGCCTAATTGTATCTTTTGTTTCCTTAGCCTTGTCTTCAAGGTCTGAAACTGTGTGCTCACGATATCTGAGTGGTCTTTCCCTGTTACATGTAATTTTCATGTCCTCAGTTTCATCTAGATTTCTTTTTAGATTTTCCACTTCTCTATTAAAATGTTCCTTCATATCATATATTTATTTAAGTCAGCCAACTCTTTATTTGTGGCTTCAATATGCTCAGTGAGCTTTGTCTCCACTAGGACCATTATTTGCTTAGTAAGATCCTCTTTAAGCCTGCTGAGCTAGACTTGCATTTCTTTGAGAATATCTTGTTTGAACTTGTTGTTTGATTCATTTATTTGCTTTTTGACTTCCTTCCCTTTGAGTTCCACTATTTCAGGGCCCATGCCATTTGTTTCTGGGGTCTCATTCGTCTCTGTGGGTGCTCTGTTGCCCTGTCTTTATCCCATGTTTCTGGTATTGAGGGACTTCACTTCAGAGATTTAGCTGAGAGGTTTTTTTGAATGGCTATGACAGTGTGTGGTGGGGAGCCACAACTCTTAGTTCTATGCTGGGATTAGGCAGTGAGGGGGACCTGAGAGTCCAATGGCCTCTGAGGTGTCTTGTTCACCCGGTCCCATCAGCAAAGCTCTCCCACCTGTCCTGGCTTCCCTCCCCCAGGTGGGGCTCTCCACCCTCGGAGGTACACCCACTACACTGAGCCTTTCAAGAGATCAGTCCTCCCACCCCCCGTTTTTCTCCTTTCTCTGCCTCTTGTGCCAATTTCTTCCTAGGCATTGTTTAAGGGCGACCCCAGAAGTCCTGATGTGCTTGTCTGAGCTTTCTTTTTTTCTAATGGATTCGGTCTTGGGCATTTTTTTTCCTTCTTTTTGAGATGACTCCTGCTTACATCATTGCCTCTTATGGCTGCCAAGTGCTGCTTCTGGTCTGGGCTCCCGGGAGCCTTTTCTAGGGGGAGCACACGTTTCATTTTTAGTATACACTACCCACAGTTTCTTTTTTTCAGAGGCGGTGGCTGCCGGCTGCTGACAATCACCACTTCTCCCCGATTCACGCTCACCTCAGACTGACGTTCTGGCTCCAGGGCTTTCCTCCGTCTGTGATCTGCGGATGCCAACAGCTCAGGGCCACGCCAGTCGCCTGCTGTTTTCCTCCACTTTCGATATGTGTTCAAGATTTCTGACCTTCCCTGTGATCTCCTGTCAGTTGTTGCGGCGCCCCTTCCTCTTTTAGCTCAGTCAGGTGTCCTGGGCCCATGCTGGCTTTCCTCTGTCTGCAGATGCCTGTGTCCCCCAGCCATAGTTGATTTTTTTATGCGTAAAACCACAGCCTCTGTTCCCTCTAATCTATCGTCATCTACTTGCTTTTAATTTGGGACTTCTCTTGCCTTGTTGATGCCCATTTGTGACTTGATGGGTTCCAGCCATGTGACTTAGGCCAACACAGTGGTAAAGGACTTAAATTTGCAAGTCAGAAATGAGTTAGGTAAGTGATAATCTTCCATTTTGTATTTGAGATAAAGTCTTACTGGGTAGCTCAGGCTGACCTCTTTAACTCACAATACTTCTGCCTCAGCCTCTTGCATGCTGAGATTACCAGAATATGCCACCACATCTTCCCGGTACATGACTATTTTCATAGCAAGCTCCATTTAGGATAAAGGCAGATTGATCCATGATGGGGTAGGAAATACTAAGAAGGCAAGGAGCAGTTGGGCATGGCGCCATTTACCTGTAACCTCAGCTACTCTGGCTAAGGCAGGAGGATCACTAGTTTGAGGCCAGCCTGGGCAACTTAGTGAAACCCTGTCTTAAAGAATAAATAAATAAAGACTGGGGATGTAGTTCAGTGCTCCCTAGGTTTGAGCCCTTAGTACTTTTTAAAATAAGTGAGAAGGAGTAGCTCAGCAGTTAAAGCATTTGCCTAGCAAGCTCAGGTTCCTGAGTTTGATTCCCTAGCACCACATAAGCTGGGCGTGGTGGTGCACACCTGAAATCCCAGCCCTCAAAAGGCTAAAGCAGAATTACCTTCAGTTCAGTGCTAGCCTGGGCTACATTCAGGACTAGATTGGGCTACACCACAACAAGACCTTGTCTCAAAAAAAAAGTAAGAAGGTAAGGTGCAGTTACCATTACAGATCTGAGTAATAGGCTTGCACCTGGTAGGGAGAGGAGCTGGTTTTTAGAAGGAAGCAAGCTCGTCAGAAAGAGCGTCACAGGCGGGGGGGGGGGGGGGGGGGAGGCGGGCGTATGATGGAAGCCGCAGACTGGTCGTCACATTGAGCTTTCAGGTTACCAGGAGTTCATCTCTTCATCTTCTGCCTCACCTCCTCCTCCCTGTGCATCTTCCAGATACTGAAGATACTCGCAGGGAAGATAGTGGTGGGCCACGCTATCCACAACGACTTCAAAGCCCTACAATACTTCCACCCCAAGTCCCTCACTCGGGATACTTCCCGGATCCCCCTTCTCAACAGGAAGGCCAGCTGTCCAGAAAATGCCACCATGTCTCTCAAGACCCTCACCAAGAAGCTGCTGGACTGGGACATTCAGGTACCCTCTCTCTAAGTGATACCCTCCTCCCTCCCCCCTCCCCCACAGATCTTGACCACAGTGGAAGTTTTTAATTACTATCTGTAAGTAAGCCCTAATCCCAGAAGTCCTCAGGCTGAAGAGCTCTGTGTAGGCTGCCCTGGTGGGGAGAGCTTTGGACTAGACGGCTCAGGAATCTCTCCATCTGTACTTAAGAGTCGTTCCTCTGCCTTTCTCACAAAATGTTGCAAATGGTACTTTGGAAAAGGAAATTTAAAAAACCCAAAGTAGTTATAAGACCCTGAAAGAAAGGAAAACAGGCAGGGTGGTGGCCTGACAGAACTTGGAGTGGGTGTGAGGGCAGAGCAGGTTGTGGTGGTGGCCTGACAGTGTGAAGGGGATATGGAGACAGAGAGAGCGGGTCATCATGGCGGCCTGACAGGACATAGGATGCATGTCGGAACCACTGTTACTGTACGTGCTCTGCGTTACTCAGGAGATGGTTACCTCTGCGGAGGGTGTGGCCACTAGGGGGAACGTGAAGGAACGGGGATGTTGCAAGTTTCAAAAGGCTTGCCTTTGGCTCCTCCATTCTCTCTACAATGGTTCTAGTGTACTCTATACTGCCACAGAAAAGATTGAGGTAGACGACAATAAAGACGTCTCAGGAGGTGAACCCCTGTAATTAGGGAAGGAGTAGAGTCCCACCTGAGGTATCTTTGCTGACCACTGACCAAATAACTTGATGCAGAAATAATTTTGATGTAGAAGGAATGGTGGGGCATTGTAGAGTGAGGAGAGTATAGGAAAAAGTTCTTGTGGCTGCATGTCCTCCCTTCCTTCCTGTTCAGGCTGGCAAAAGCGGACATTCCTCTGTGGAGGACGCCCAGGCCACCATGGAGCTGTACAAATTGGTTGAAGTTGAGTGGGAACAGCACCTGGCCCAGAATCCCCCGAAAGAAGAGCAGCGTGAGGCAGCCAAGGCCAACTGAGGAGCAGCAACAACGCCCAACATGAAGCTTTAGCACACCGTGGAAGCTAAGAATGGTGGGAAGAGAGGCCTAGCCCCAGACTTCATAGCCATTGCAATTTCACCTCATCTGTTGTGTTCCTTGTCTGGTCCAGCGTCCGTGGATGGGTAGGCCTTTGTATTAGAAACCAGCCCAAGGCTGTTCACCTCGGAAATGGTGCTAATCATCCCTGGCCCAGGGGCTCTGTACCAGTCAGGCTTTTAGACTCCGCCTCCCAGCCTCATATCATGATTGAGTCCAGGGCTCTCATGCTGACTTACATTCTAAGTCCATTTGTTTTGAGACGGGGTTTTACTGAATTGCCTGGGCTGGGCTTGAATTTACAGTCCTGCTTCAGTCTCCCACAGGGCTGAGATTACAGGCCTGTGTCATCAGGCCCAGCTGCTTTTTTTCCCAAAGGGCAGAGCATAGTGGGAAATACATTTTCCCATAGTGCCTTCTCACTGAGATGGCCATGTATTTTTTTAGTGTGGGCAGGGGCATATTGCCCAGTCTGACCTGGAATGCCTGGGCTCACACACACTTCCCTCCTCAGCCTCGCGAATAGCCTGAACTGCAGGTGTACACCACCGTGCACATGTCTCATTTTATACCATTAATTCTCAAATACTAACAACATCCTTTCATTTAAAGGTATTCTGGTGGGGCTGAGCTTGCAGCTCTGCAGAGCACTTACCTTGCCTGTGTGAGGTGTTAGGTTTGCTCCCCATCATCACATCAAAATCAAAAGTGAGGGCTGGAGGAGTAACACAGTGGTTAAATTGCAATGCCCTGGGTTCAATTAAGCTGGGTGTGGTGGTACATGCTTGTAATTCCAGCACTGAGGCAGGAGGATTGCTGTGAGTTTGAGGTCAGCCTTGGCTGCATAGTGAGTTCAGAACCAGCCTGGACTGCAGAGCGAGAATCTGTCTCAAAAAAAAAAAAAATGTGTCTAACTGGACACTGAATTATTTGGTCATATTACATATCCCATGCTCTGCCCTGACAAAGTGTCTGCATCTAGCCTGGCACCTTGCAGCTTCCCTGGAGTCACTGTGAGTGAGGTGTAGGTCTCAGGGTTGCAGGGCAATAGGGTAAGAGAGGGTAGCTTGGGAGTCAACTTTTCTGATTTAGAAAAGGAAGAGGATTTATTCAATTGAGGCTCTACTTGATAGGTTAAAAATTTTTATATTTTAAAGGATTTCTTTTAGTCATTTTTCCCATTTTATTGATAGGTATATATGTGATACATAATGTTTACGTTGAACTTGAGTATTTTCTGCACATATATATCGCATCAAAACTACAAACTTTTTAGTCATATTTTACCTTGCTAAATCAAGTTTTCAAAAATGAGTCCTTTGATAAATTTTTATAGCAGAAAACAGTTGTGTGGTGGTTTCTTTTTGACTTCATATTAAATAGTCCCACAGCAGTTGAGGGCTACACAGTTCCTTGGGGGGATCTTGGGGTCTAGGTGGTACTAACTTGGTCCCTTGTTTGCTGGACATTGTTGAGAAGCACTGACCCAAGCCTTTGTACATGGTACCTTGTCCTGGTCCTGACTGCAGATCACCTAAACGACACTGAGGCCACGTGAACACCCTTGTGGAGGGGTGACTGGGAAAGCTAGGTAGGGTGTGAGTTGGGAATTAGGGTGGGACGAGTAGGAGAGGAAAGGTGCTTGGTGACACCAGCCTGGTTGCTGCTGCCAGCTCTTCCTTCATGGTGTACACCCCTGACTCAAGAACATGCATCTGGCTTTATTGATTGTTTGATTTATTGATTTGAGAAAGCATCCTTCTGAGTTGCCCAAGCTGGCCCTGACCTTGCAGTCCACCATCCTCAGCCTCTCGCACAGCCATGGTTCTGTGTGCACACTTGAGAGACTTTAGGAACTGTATACACTAGGACTTGGCTTTCTTGAGGCTGGTCTGAATCCAGACACTGGAGTCATGGTTATGGATGCCTGTAGGAGATTTCCTGTGCTCATACTAGAGTGACAGGTGGTTTGATTTTGATGTCTTGCCTTTTCAGTCAGCTCTAGTGCTCTGGGCACTGAGACCCAACATATGTAATGTCTTCTTCACAGAGGCACTAGTGCTCCTACAGAGCTGGAAGTGGCAATAATACAGGAAGGCTATCTCAGAAGTCTTAATTACATTGTGAGCCAGGCACTCTGAGAAGCTGAAACAGGAGGATCTCATTTTAGGCCTAGCCTGGGCACTTTAATGCCTTAGCTAGACCCTGTGTCAAAGTCAAAGATGGAAGGGAAAGTTCTGGGCTTGAGCTTTAGTACCAAAAAAATAAAGCCCTGGGTTGGATTTCCAGTACTATCGCCCAAAAAAGTTGTGATTAACAAAATGGACCATAACTGAAATTTCATAGGTTCTTGTCAGAAGAACCAAAATGAGTTTTGTTATGGTAAAGTTGCAACATGCTTTAATGTATCCCAACACCCACTCATGCCTTTTTTTTTTTTTTTTTTTTTTTTTTTTGAGACAGAATCTCGCTCTGTCCTAGGCTGGTCCTCAGCCCACTGGTGTAGCTGAGGCTAGCCTTGGACTAAAGACAATCTGCCTGCCTCAGCCTCCCGGTGCTGGTGTGTTGCCACGCCCAGCTCTATGTGGTGCTTGGGAATTGAACTCGCAAGTGCTTTAACCAATGTGTCATTCCTCCAGCCCCCACTTCATTTCTATAAAGTCATTTGTTCCCTTAGTCAGTCCCTTGTTGAAAAAAGCTCAGTGTCCTCGTGCTCACCAAGGAAGTTGGGAGGAAGGACCTTTCAGCCACTTAACCTTTCCCTCACTTTCTGGCCAGAGCCCAGCTGGCCTGGCAAGAGTGCTTGGGGATTCCCAGCTCTTGAGTCACTGCCCAGGGTCCTAGCCAGTTGATGGTGGATTACTGACAGAATCTCAGTCATCAGTCCTGTTTGTTAAGAGCATCTAATTTTATTTATCTTTTTTGTTTTTATTTATTTATTTATTTTTGAGACAGGATCTCTGTAATTCCAGGCTGGTCCTGAACTCACTGTGGAGCCCAGGGTGGCCTTAGACTTACAGCAATCCTCCTGCCTCAGCCTCTCAAGTGCTGGGTTTACAGGCATGTGCCATCACACTCGGCTTATGTGGTGCTGAGGAATTGAACTCAGGTACTTAAGTGCTTGCGAAGCGCTTTCACTGCTGAGCCATTCCTCCAGCCCCAGCCCTGCAATTAACTCCAGTTTGTGATCAAACTGGAAGGTAATGGCAGTTTTCATTTTTTAAGGTGGAGCACATGCTTGACAAATCCAAGCTTCTGCTTAAATTTTTTTTTTCTTTTGAGATGGGCTCTCCATGCAGTTCAGGCTAGCTTTGAACTCACTGTGCAGTCCTGGATGGCTCTGAACACATGATTCTCCTGCCTCAGCTTCATAAGTGCTGGGAAGATAGGCCTGTGATATCACCGCAGGCTCATAGGGTGTTTTTGTAATGCTAAGAGACCTTGCTGCAGGTGAGAATAGTAGATGGGGGAGAACCATATCCTGTCAAACATACTGTTAGAGTATAAAACTGATTTAACAAGGCCATTCTAAGAAGAACAAAGTAACAAGTATTTTGGGACTTAATGCAGCCTATTTCTGGACCTTAAGAACTGCTGATCTGGGGATGGAGGAATAGCAGTTAAATAGTGGTTAAAGCACTTGTCTAGCAAGCCCAAAGCTTGCTTGATTCCCCAGCACCACATACATGAACAGGACATGGTAGTGCACACTTATAATACCAGCATTTGGGAAGCTGAGGCAGGATTGCTGTGAGCTCTGTGCCAGCCTGGGCTACAGAGCAAGGCCCTGTCTCACAAAAAAAAAAAAAAAAGGGAGTGAGGCCTAGAGGAATGGCATGTGAGTTAAAAGTGCTTGCTTAGCAAGCACAAGGCCCCGAGTTTGATTCCCCAGCACCACATAAAGCCAGGTGTGGTGGTACATGCCTCTTTCCCCAGAACTCAGAAGGCTGAGGCAGAAGGATTGCTGTGAGTCCAAAGCTAGCCTGGGCTACATAGTTCAGGAGCAGCCTGGGTTACAGAATGAGGCCCTGTCTTCAAAAACAAAACAAAATGAAAACGACCCCAAGGAAGACTCGATGGGTAGTTTAACAAATGATTAGAGCTGATAATGGGAAAGACCAACAGTACTGTAATGCTGAACTTGCTCCAAGGTGTACTAGCCCAACTTCAAGTTCAGACAAACACCTGTAAGTATAGTGTGCCAGGTGTATCTACAAGTCTCTAAGGTAGATAGTAACACAATATCCAACCGCTTACAAAGTACTTCTACTTGCCATAAAATGTAAATGTTCTCTCAGTCTCCATGGTTCTAGTACCCATGTCCTGAGATCCCTTTCTTGGTTTCAGTTTTTTTGAGACTGTGTAGCCCAGTCTTCCTGCCTCAGCCTCCTGAGTTCTGATTACAGGTGTGGCATACCATACCTGGTCCTGGGATCCTTTCCTTACCTTGATGTTTAATGGATAGGTGCTGCCAGGCCCAGTTGTGCAGGCCTGTAATCCTAGTACTTTGAGAGTCTGAGGCAGGAGGATCAGTAGTTTGAGCCCAGCCTTGGCAACTTTGCAATTTAGCAAGACTGTCTCAGAATAAAAAATGGGCTGGGGATGTAGCTTAATGTGAAGGCCTTGGATTTAACCCCAGTACCACACACAAAGGTTGCTGTCAACAATAACAACAGCAATAATCATAGGAGTTGTTTATTTCGTGCCCTGTGCCAGGAACTATGTGAAGCTCTTCAGGTTCCTCATTTACCCCTCTCTCTGTGAAGCAGGTGGTATTCTGATTTAACAGTTGAGGAAACACCTGAGGCTGATGAAAGATTTAAAAAAACTTTCTAGGCCAAACAGCTGGAAGTTGGCAGCACTGGCTCTCAAATCTGCCAAGTCATCTGGTCTGAGTCTCTGCTCTTTTTTTTTTTTTTTTTTTTTTTGGCGACAGGCTCTCACGCGGTAGCCCAGGCTGGCCTTGGACTCATGGCAGTCCTGCCTGAGCCTCCTCAGTGCTGGGAATACAGTTGTGTGCCACCACACCCAGCTTTATGCGGTGCTGGGGAGCTGAACTCAGGACCTTACACTTGCCACTGCTGTGCCATTACTCCTGCCCCCAAAGTCTCTGCTCTTAAGCACTCCTCTGCTCTGCTAGTAACACCTCTAAGCAATATCTGGTAAGACTTGGAATTCTTCCACTCACATATTATCAGGTGCCTGCTGTGTGTCAGGCATTGTGCTAGGGTGCTAGGGGGATATGGCCTTGTCTTTGCTCCTGACTTGGTTACAGCAACCTGAAGAAGAAAAACTGGTTAACTTTTCAGTGCACCGTGGCAAGTGCTGTGCCAAGCCACTGTGGAGTTAAAGGAGGGACATGAGGGAGTCTGCCTGAAGGGCTAGAAGCTGAGTTCAGCTGGGGTCACTGGGACTAGCCTCAATCGTAGCTGGTAGGAAGCATCTGAGCATCACAAATGAAAAGAGTTGGGTGGTGGGAGGGTCAGGTGGAGAGGGGAAGGATTTGTAACTTTGCCATGAAATATATGTGCACACAATGCTCAAGATCACTGTAAGCTTTATGTTTTGCACTTACACATATCAATAAAATGGGGGAAAAGAAAAAAAGTTGTATGAGCACAAGAGAATCAAAGGTTGATGATACTTGTGAATCAAGGTGAGGTCAGGAGTGTGGCATTTATCCTGTTAGAGAATGGGGAGAAGACTGAGCTGCGTGAAGGTTCCAGATGGAGGTGTCTGGTCAGCAACTGGGTATGCCAGACAGCAGCTCCACAGTGATTGGCACATGGGCCCTCGGCAAAAGTATGCCTCAGTACCAGAGGAGGCCTGTGTCACTTCAGCCAAGTAAACCAAGGGTAAAGTGGCCAGAGGCGAAGTCATGAGAAGGGCTGTGTGAGCAGGTAAGGAGCGCCGCTGGCCATTTTAGATACTTGGTCATTGTCATAGCTACTTATTCCTTGTGAGACAGAATACCTAACTTGCACAGTTTAAGGGAGGAAGGATTTAGCTTACAGTTCCAGGTCCCAGTTGTGCAAGGGCAGCTGGCAGCAGTGGAAGCACATGGCAGAGGCTGGAGAGCTGGGCACCTTGTTGCAGAGAGAAATCAAAGTGGGAGCAAGCAGCTTTCTGGAGACTCAGGCAAGGCTAGACCTTTTAACTGGAAGAAGCTGTAACATTGTTTCTTCTTCCTTCCTTTATCTTAGTTTAAGCTGCCAGTTGGGGTAGGTACGCAGGGTAGGTACCCTTCCCTCACATACTGGCCCTCAAGTCAACAACAAACACCTGAAGTCTCTGCCCTGGGCAACCCCAGTCTCAACAAGTTGACACAAGTCTTTCCAGCTCAAACCCCAAGGGTCTGCCCCTTCCAGCCAACCCCTACTCTCAATAGGTGCAGTTATCTCTATGACCTAATATTTGAGGCTTTTGGGGGATACCCCAGATCCAAACCCTAACAGGCATGGTGACACACATCTGTAAACTCAACTAATAGGGAAGAAGAGAGAGAAGGATTGCACATGCAAGTCCAGCCTGGACAATGTGATGAGACTGTCTCAAAAAAAGAAAGAAAAACATAATCCCAGCACTCTGAGAGAAGGAAGATTGCAAGTTCAAGTCCAAACCAAGGAATTTAGCAACTTGGTTAGGCACTGCCTCAAAGTTAAAACTAAGAAATGGTCCAGTACTCGCTTTGGCAGCACATATGTTAAAATTGAAATGACACGGAGATTAGCCTGGCCCCTGTGCAAGGGTGACATACAAATTCGTGAAGCGTTTCAAGAGTTTTGCTTACATCACCTGGAAAACCTACACAAAAAAATAAGCAGAAGCGGCGGAGAAGCGCATGCTGACAGCTGCTGTGCACATCATGGAGGGCCTGGGCTTCCCAGCTAGATCCTGGATGGCAGTTGACTCGCCAAGGTGCACCTGGACAAGGCCTGGCAGAACAATGTGGTGCACAAGGTTGTAACATTTTCTGGTGTCTGTATGATGGGCAAAGATAGAATTTTTTTTTTTTTTTTGAGACAAGGTCTCACTCTAGCCTAGGCAGGTACTGAACCCACTCTTGTAGCCCAGACTGGCCTTGGACTCAGGACAGTCCACCTGCCTCAGCCTCCCAGTGCTGGGATTACAGGTGTGCACCACCATGCCCAGCTTTATGTGGTGCTGGGGAATCGAACTCAGGGCCTTGTGCTTTAACTGCTGTGCCATTCCTCCAGCCCCTGTACAAGGATTTTCAATTTTTTGTAGTACAGGGAGTTTAAGCCCAGGACCTTACTCTGAGCTATATCCCCAGCCATTTTAATTTAATTTTATTAATTTATTTTATTTTTCCTTTTGAGATAAGTTCTCACTAAGTTCTTAAATCTCCCACACTGGGCTTGAACTTGCGATCCTCCTGCTTCAGCCTTCCACAGTACTGACATTCCAGGCCTGTACCACCACACCTGGCTAAATGCACAGGGGTTTTTTTTGTTTTGTTTTTTAAGTGCAAAGGAGGGTGCTTTATTTAGGAACCAAGAACAGAGGAGTAAACTTTCTGAGCAGCAGAGCCACCCATGGGTCACCTGCACAGGTTTTTGTTGCATCTCCTGTCATGTCTCCGGGAGTCCCATTTTTTTCTTTCTCCCCGCTTCTTTGTCTCTGGGCAGTCCTGAGGACTGAACTCCGGCTGTGCCTGAGCCCATCCCCAGCCTCAGCCTCCCGAGTGCTATGCCACCACGCCTGGCTTATGTGGTGCTGGGGAATTGAACCCCAGTCCTTAGTGCTTCACTTAGCCCTTGCTAGGCAAGTGCTTCTAACTGCTGAGTCATTCCTCCAGCCCCCTTGTTTTGTTTTTTTGTTTTTTTGTTTTTTCCCTGACACAAGGTCTCACTCTGGTCCTGAACTTACTGTGTAGCCCAGTCTGGCCTCAACTCATCGCAATCCACCTTCCTCAACCTCCTGAGTGCTGGGATTACAGGTTTGTACCACTAAGGCCAACTAGTTAGTGTGCTGGGGGATCCTTCCTCGGCAAGCGCTCTAATCACTGAACTATGTCCCCAGCCCTGGGCTTTTTTTCTTTATGGCTTCCAGCCTTGTTAGGGACCGTCAACACTACTTTCTTTGGAAGGGTATAGATAATGCATAAGATTTCGAGAGAAGTTAAGGAGTAGGGAGAAAGAGAAAAGGGTGTTTGTCTTGTGGCACTGAGGGTGGAGCCACTGCCTTCACACTGAGTCCCCAGGCAGATTTTATTTTTTTTTATCATTCTTAAAAATATTACATGTTGGTTTTTATTTTTGATTTGGAGACAGGTTCTCACAAAGTTGCCCAGGTCAGGCTCAAACTTGTACTTCTCACACCTCAGCCTCCCAGAGTGCTGAGATTACAGGCCTGTGCACCAGGCTCAGAATGAAGATATTTTTAAGGATTTGGTATGAGAGGGACTGGAGGAATAGCACAGAAGTTAGAGTACTTGCCTAGCTTGCAAGGCCCTGGGCTGATTCTCCAGCACCATATGAGCTAGGTGTAGCCATGCCTGTAATCCCTGCACTCATCTAGAACTGAAGGGTGGAGGGTGAAGCTGGGAGCAGGCAAGGGGCTAGGACTGGGGAAAGAGCTTAGGTTGAGAAGAGGCAAATGTTTGAGGCCAGCCTGGGCTACAGAGCAGGATCCTGTTTCAAAATGTGTGTGTGTGTGTGTGTGTGTGTGTGTGTTCTCACTCAGCAGTCCAGCCTGATATTGAACTCACTGTGTAGGCTAGGCTGGCCTGGAATTTACAGCAATCCTCCTGCTTCACTCTCTTGAGTGCTTGGATTCGGAGCGTACTACCACGCCCTGTCATGTGGTGCTGGGAATGTGAACTCAAGGCCTTGAGCTTGCTAGACAGTTGCTTTAAGCACTGTGCTACTCCTCTAGCCCCTCTACTCTGAAGGGTTCAAGAGCAAAACTTTGAAATGAGGCAGACCCTGGACAGCTCATGGGAAGTTTTTGCACAGTGGTGAGCCCAGACTAAGTGCCACTTTTCCATGATGCTTGTGACACTGAAGTGACCTGTCTGAACACAGCATAAGTCACCTGGCACCTTAGGCCAGGGTAGCTGCCTGTGAAACCTGGGCCTTCCTCACTACCTTCCAGCCTGTGGAATCCTGCCTGGCTGCTTCCTTGGAAAGATGCCATGAGAGGGATCCAAATCATAAGCAAAGGAGGAAGAAGGCAGATGAGTGCCTGTCCCCTGCAAGCTGGGGAGGGAACAGCAGCCCACACTCAGGACCAGCAGTGAGGCGGAGGCAGGTAATCCAGCCGGGCAGCTCCGGATGGGGCAGGCAGGCAGAGCAGGGAGTTCCTGGGAAGGTTTTCGGGGAGGGTGGAGCTGGGAGGGAGGGGCTAGGACTGGGGAAAGAGCTTCCGCTAGGCACAGGCAAGTGCGCCCTCTTCCTCCTTTTCTGCTTCTTCCTCTCCCTGTGCCACCCCACCGCCAGGAGGAATTAGTCCCCTGTGGCTCCTGGGAACCTGGTCCCTGAAAGGTCAGGTGCCTCATAAGGAGATCTGATCCACAGGCCACTAGTACCAACGAGCTAACCAGAGGGCTGCTCCTAGTGGACATCCTGTCCCCAGCAGCTATTGTTGGCTCCGTGGAAGACTGAGCAACCAACAATCCAGGGTCACCTGGAAACCTGCAGACCTATTGCTCACAGAGCCTGCGCTCTGAGATTTAGGAAGTATGAGACCGTGTCAGGAAGGCTAGCAACCGAAACCCAGAAGCACTTTGAATTCCTGGGGATGTGTTCCTATGGATGCCCAAATTCCAAAAGTCCTGCCTTAAAGGCCTGCCCCAGGTCGGTAGCAGAATTATAAGCAGGGGTAGTTGGGGTATTGTCAGGCAGTGTGCCTCGTCTCTGGGCCCTCTGGGATCTAGGCAGGCTGGGGCCCTGATAGATGGGGATACTGAGTGAGGAATCAGCAGACTCCTTGTCTTTGACAACCGACATTTTCCAGAGCTGGCGCCTGCAGGGGAAAGGAAACCGGAGCTTCCCACCTCACACATCTTTTTCTCATTTTGTTCGTGTGCTCAGAGAACGCAGTCAGGTCTAGGTCGGTCTGGGGCCTCCCTGCCTGCCGTCTCCCTGCCTGTTAGGAGGAGGGGTGGGGGTCATGGGAAGGACAAGGCTCAAGCCTGACTAGGGGCCGGACTCCAAGCCCTTGTACCCATCCTTTTCTATCCCTGCTGCTCAAGACGGCAGAATCTGGGTGCCTGGGGCCCATGCTTCTCTGCTCAAATCCCTCCACCTCTGGCTTTCTCCAGGGAGTCTGGCCCATTGGCTCCAAGGAAAGAGCCTGCTGGGTCTTCTCTGCAGCAGGGACTGGGCTTAAGAAAGCTGGTCCTTATTACCAGATTGCTGGGATGCCAGCCTCCTCTTAGAGACATCAGGACAGCTGGTTTCCAGAGGGCCCTGGCAGCCAGGCTGGGTGGGAGATACAATCCTGGGTCTCATTGCCTGTAGATGGCAACTGCACTTGGGAGCTTAAGAGAGAGACAGGGATCCCCCAGTTCCTGGAGAGGAGCTGTACCTGAGCTGGCTGACCACCTTCCGGAGGCCACCTGGCCAGTGGCTCCTACCCTGCTCCAGGGACAGTAAGTCCACTATCTTCTTTCTGTCTCCACCAACCTCAAATCCCAGGCCAGGGCCCTTCCGTCTTCTTTGAGATTTAACCCTTCTCCTTTGCTCCTCCTTTTTTCCTCTCCAATGGCAAATTCTGGTTATCTGGCTCTGTGCCCACCAGCCTCCTCCCCCAATTTTGCTTCCTCCAAAAACTCCAGACCATCCAGTGTGGCATGGGATATGTGAGGGGTTCTCCTAAATTCTAAATTCTTTCTTTTTCTTTATTTTATTTTTGAGACAGGGTCTCACTCTGTACCCCAGGCTGGTCCTGAACTTACATAGCCCAGGATGGCCTTGGACTCATGGCAATCCTCCTGTCTCAATCTCTTGAGTGCTGGGATTACAGGTCTGTGCCACCATGTTGGTTTTATGTGGTGCTGGGGAATCGAACTCAGAGCCTTGTGCTTGTAAGGCAGGCACTTTAGCCGCTGTGCCATTCCTCTGGCCCCTGATATTCCTCCATTTTCCATCCTTAGAGGGTACCTAGGAGGCAGCCGGTGCAGGCCCAGCACCTGGGCTATTATGGCAGACTCAAAGGCTCTGCTGTCTTCTCAGTCCTTTCCCCTGGTGCCATGCAAGCCAAGTGTTCAGGTTGCCAAACTTGCCAAGCTGCAGTCTTGTCCCTCTGCCCGGGCAGCCACAGGTGAAGAGGCCGGGGCGGGGTGGGAGTCTGATCCTGGGATCAGACCACAAAGCCAAGCTGAGTTTAACTGCAGGTCACAGACTATCCTGGGGACTGAGATTCAGCCTGGACATGTCCTCAGCCATGTGTCCCATCCCCTCCCTCTCTCCTCCCTGGGCTCCACCAGCCTGGCCCAGCCCTAAGGACAGCATCCGCAAGGCCAAGAACAACACAGGCACCGCCTGGGTGCTGCGCAGACCCCTCCTGGCATAGCTCCTTCTGCTGCAGCCTGCTCCTCCTCCCTGCCGGTAGTGGTGACCCTACAAGGCCACCCTGCCTTCCTCTGCCAGGCCTGGGCAGGCCCTGAAAGTTTGTGTCATCCCGTTCCTCTGGGGTGAGTTTTGCTGTGCTCAGGCCATTCAGGATCCTCTGCCCTCATCTGATAGTTCCTGGGTTCTCCCCTGTGCCCAGATATTCCCCAGGAAATGAGCTCCTCTTCCTGGGTCTCTGGCTTGCGCTTTCCACTGCTAGCAGCTCCTCTTCGGTCTGACTCCCATCCATCTTGCCACAGTGGCTGTTTCTTTTAGGGTAAATCAGGGCCTGGCTTTACCACATTTCAGAAGGGCTGGGCCCTGAAGCCAGGGAGGTGGCAAGACTGCAACCCTTCCTTCCTCCTGTGACCAGGGAGGAGGTGAGGCAGGATGCCGGATTCTGCCCTCTGTGGCATCCTGAGGGCTCAGGGCTGCCAGGAGACACCACCATCCTGCCCCTGTGGCTCTTAGGCCTTCATCCTCTCAGACCTTTCCACCTTCCATGGAAGTCCTGCCTTCCTTGCTGGCTGGAGGGTCGAGTGGTAGAGTACCTGGTGCCCAGCCCTACCTGGGTGTAATTTCTACCTGAGTCCCAGCGAAGCAGCCCTCTGACCCAGCAGATGCAGTAACGTGTTGAGTGAGGTTCCCACAAGTGCTGATGCAGGGTCTAGGGGTGCTCTCACCATCCCATCAACCCTTGCTCCTCAGGGCTGGATTGGGCGGTTTCTCCTCCCCCAGCAGTGGTGGAGAGGACCGTGCCCCTCGAGTATGCATGTGCATGCAGCTCCCCTTCCGAGCTCTTGCTGCCCCGCTCACCTCCATACCAGCCCCTTTCCTGCTAGCCTGAGATAGTGGGCAAAGTTTAGACTGTTCCTACCCAGCCCTCCCAAGCTTGTCCGTTTCCTCCTCCCCATCCACTCTGGCCCTGACTCTACTCCCCTCTTTCTGGCCAACTTTGTACCCTCCCCTCACTTGAGTCTCCAGATTCCTGGGGGGGGGGGCAAAAGAGTGTGATCAAGGCTGTTAGGAAGGGGGAAGGTGCTGTCTAAGGCGGATCTGCAACAGATTTGTTCATAATTAAAAGGCCAGTGACATTGGGAAATTCCTGCCCCTTATTGATTCCAGCGGGAAATTAAAGCCAGTTGTTTGTGACTGAGTGGAGGGTGCTGGTTGAAGCAGTCCCCATTCTGGGGCTCCAGGTCTTTGCCTCTTGGCTCCCCAGTCCAATCCCTCCACTCTACATTCCCAGGGCACTGCCCCACAAGCCTGCTACTCGCTGGGGTAACGGGACTGCTGGAATTTAAGACCTTTAGCCTCAGCAAGTCAGCATCCTGTTCAGCCAGAGTTGGGGTGCTAGGGCTGAGCTCAGGCCCAGGGCTGCCAAACCGCAAAACACATCTGGAAAGAATTCCCCTCTCAGCCTGCCTTCCCTTTGTCTCGCTTCTGTCTCTGTGGAAGTTCTGGCCAGTTGGCGGGTGGGGGAGTTGAAAAGGGAGGGGAGGGGCGAGGGCTCCCCTCCCAGGGAGCCCCAGGGAGCCCCCTGCCGCCTCCAGCCTCCCCAGTATGCTCCACCGAGCCGCTATGCCAGGGCTTCTCCGGGCCAGCACCCGCCCTCTTAGGGCTACGTGCCCCCATCCTGGTGAAGTTTTAGCACCATTAGTCACAGGGCTTCCGAGGGGGAGAGGGCCTGCCTTGGCCCTTTTGTCCTGCAGGGAGGTTGGTCACTGAGCAAGACCCTGAATTCTTCTCCCTTCCCCCACCCCCACCCCCACCCCACAGCTGGTGGCTCCAGAAGGCCCAAGGGGAGCGCAGATGAACGTAATGACCTAAGTGAGAAGGGTGAGGGGTGTGGGGCGGGGGTGGGGGTGGGCAATGGGTGGACAGGTCTCGGTTTCCGCAGGGTTCTCCCCTGCAGTCGCTCCCCACCCCTTTGGCTAAGAGCCCGAGGTCTCTGTCAGAACCGAATCCCCTCCCTTCACCTACAGCTGGGCTGCGCCCCGAGCGTGGGGAAGGAGCTCAGCTAGCTGCAACCCGGCCACCACCGCTGCCTTTGTCCGGTGCCCAGCTCCGCCGCCTGCGGCCCTCTGCCCCGCAAGCTCCCCCATCAGCTCTCCTGCGCGAAACCGCGGCCCCTCAAACCAGGCCGACGCGTCTCACTCCCTCGTCAAAATCAGCAGCTGAGCGGCTAGTGTTCGGTGGGGGAGGTCTAGTCCGTCTCTACCCCTCGACAGTCACTTCGCTCTGCAGCTCGCCCGGCTCGGCTGCCTTCCTTTACGTGCACGACTGCCAGCAGCACAGAGGCCCAGCTCCCCGACGCCCCCATCCTGAGGGCCGGGAGGCGGCGGGGCGCTGCCTGCTCCGCGGTCAGCCCCACGGTAAGGGGCTGGTGCGGTAGAGATGCTCAGGACTGGGATCACTAGGGGGGTTTTCATCCTGACAAAGGAGGCGCTGGGGGACGGGTCCTGAAAGGCAGGCAGGGGCAGGAGCGGAGTGGTGAGGCCGAGCGCCGCAGGGCTCCCGGCGCCGGCCTTCGGGACGCCGGCCCGCCGCACTGCTCCCCATGAGTCTGGGTCTGTGGCCCGCTCCGCTGGGCCCTCGCCCACTCCCGCCAGGGCCTCGGCGAGAAGCGGGCGCGACCCGCCTCTGACTTCCAGCTTCAAAGGCGCTCTCCGAGGCTGCGCTGCGGCCGGGCGCGGTGACACCTGAGACCCTGCCCGCCCTCCCGGGGCGCCCCGCCTTCCCCCACCGGGAGGACCCGCGGCGCGCCGGGACGTCACCTCTCCACCCCAACCCCCGCCGCAGCCGGCGGAGACCCCGAGGGGCCCGGGCCGGACGCGGGGAAAGCTCCTCAAGAAAGAGCCGCGTCAAGTGATAGGCGGTGACCTTTGCCTTCTCCAGCCGGGCGTCCCAGGCTCCCGCTTAACCCTTCGATGTCCGCGCAGCGTGTCTGAAGGAAAAAACCTCCGGCACCCACTTCTAGCGTCTTCGGGAACGCTCGGAACCCAAAGCCAGGTGGGGCGGGGGGACGGTGCACCCCCGCGCCTCGCCGCCGTGCTCCAGCAGGGGGCGCCGTCGCCCCACTTAGGTCCCCAGCTGTGCGGAGCTCCGGGCTCCCCAGCCGTCTCTGAATTCGGGGCTGTCCCACTGGACCCCGCTCGGGCCAGGAGCCCGAGCCCAGCTGCTGATTCCCTTCCCCAGCCCCGGCTCCAGATCTGAGGTCCGCCCTCCGTTGGGGTGCAGGTGCCCGGCGCACGGGGTCAAGCTGGGGATGGTAGGAAGCAGGAGAGACGGGAGCCTCGGCATCTGCGCCCCGGCCTGGCTCGAGCGCCGCCTAGCATCAGTCTCCCGTGCGCCTTCGGGCAAGGAGTGGGCAGCGCGGCCCCCGGGGGCCCGGGACGCGGCCACGGGGCGAGAAGCGGTCCAGGAGGTGGGGCGGGGCGGGCGGGGGTCGCGGGCCCAGCGCAGGCCCGCCCAGGTGGGAGGGGGCGGGGCGGGCGGGGCGGGCCCGGTCCCAGGCAGGGCGGGCCCAGGCCGGGTACAAAAGCTGTCCGCCCTGCGCCCACGCCAGCTTCGGGGTTGCCTTACGACGTGTCTCGGCTCCTAAGCTTCACCATCTGGCGGAGGCAGTATCTCTATCGACTAAAGGACTCAGCGCCCAGTGCTCCAGCCGAGGAGTCTAAGGGAACTGCCACCCGCGCCGCCACCATGCCCAATTTCTCTGGCAACTGGAAGATCATTCGATCGGAAAACTTCGAGGATTTGCTCAAAGCGCTGGGTAAGGACGTGTCCGGGAGCCCGGGAGGGGCAGGGGGACCCCTGGAGTTCCGGGAGGTGGGGTGGGAGACAAGGACGAGAAAGAAAAGGTGGCGGGAGTCGCCACGTGCGAGCCTGGGCGCGGGCATCCTCAGACAAGGGGCGGGCCGGGCGCCTAGGAATCCGGGGCGCTGGGCCGGAGCCTAAATCCTGCTTTCCCCGGTGGGGAGCCCCCAGGCCAGCTCGAAGAGTGACTCAGAGCCTCAGACTCCAGCAGAAACTAAGAGCCCGAGGTTGGTCTCGGGCAGGGGGTGGCCAGCCTCAGCGCCGGCACCCACTGACCGGGCGCCTGGTTCTCCGTAGTTTTGGAGCTGCTGCCCGGGAGCCCCGGACCTCGTACCCGGGCGGGAAGGCGGAATCCTTACCCAGCCAATCCCCCGGGAGACATTCCAATCTCCTCCCGCCCCTGCCTAATCTTGGGGGCCGTTCCCCCTCTGCAACCGGCTCCGCCCACCAGGTGACCCGCCACCACACACTCCCTGAGCCCCCTGCATCCGCCTTGCGCCCTTCCCACCCTGTTCTCCTCACTCCACCCCACCCCCAATTGGGAGACAAATATTTTCCTATAGCGAGCCGAGCCAGAGTCCTAAAATCACTCGGGATAATTATCACTTTCTTGGATTTCAACAAATGGCTTCGGGTGAAACCCCAACCTCCCATTTCCGAAAATCCGTGGTCTGGGCCCCCTCTCCTGCCAGAAATCTGCTGCTGTCCAGCAGGGTGTGTTGAAGTTGGGGAAGCCAAGCCCACCCGACCCACCCCACCTGTAGCGCCTTCGCAGCTTTCCCAGCCAGACCATCTCCTTCCTGTCCTCTGGGGTGGCTCTCGGCTGGAGGGTCTGGAGAAGGGGAGAGCCAGGACCCCAGCCAGCATCTGGGGAAGTGCATCTGGGAAGGCTAGTTAAAGATCCACGCACCAGGGAGGAGACCCTGGAGTCTTGAGTAAGCAGCCATCCACGATCCAGACCCCGGACCTGGGAGGGCTCCCAGGGAAGGGTAGAGGACTGCAGGACTGGATCTGGTTATTAGCAGTACTGGGGATTGAACCCAGGGCCTTGTCATTCAACGACATCCCCTGCCCTTTATTTTTTCTTTTGAGACAGGGTCTCACTAACTCACTAAATTGACGCTGCTGGGCTCCAGGTTGGTATCCTCCATTTTCAGACTCCCAGATGTGTCCTTACTGAAATTAAAGACTAAAGGGTAGATTTCTCTTCCAAAAACCTAGATGGCACTTCCTCCCCCTTGTGCTCTGGATTCCTGCCCTGCTCCCCAGGATGAGGTGTTGGCCTGCACACCCTGGGACCCCAGCAATGGAGGAATGCTCGAAACCCAACCCTGTTCTTGGGTCAGGCTGTTTGTCTTCTCTGTATGGGGTCTCGGAGCCACGTGCCCTCTTCAGGCCCTGCTGGGGGCAGATTGAAAACAGACTGGTTAGATAGACACTGCCCCAGTCAGCCAAGGCTGGCTGGGCCAGCTCCTTCCACCCCTCAGGGGCCTAGGGCTGGCTGGAGATTTGGTTCCTCAGAGGCCTGAGTCCCTTTTTACCTCTGTCCTTGTCCTTCTTCTGGTAAAGGGTGCCCAGCTATGTGGGGATGTCTGTCCCATCCAGTGTGAGGGTCACGTCTTCCAATGCAGATTCTGTTACTGGACCAGGGGGGTAGATGTTAGCAGGGTAGACTTCCAGGTAGCCATAGGATACAGCAGCCAGTTTGTCTAAGAGGGGAGATCAGCAGCTAAGAAGTAGGGCTCCAAACCAGGTATGGGGCTATATATCTGTGTCCCAGGACTATGGGAGGCTGAGGCAGGAGGATCGCAAGTTCAAGCCCAGATAGACAACTTAGTGAGACCTTGTCTCAACCAAAAGATTAAAAAAAGGAGCCGAGCATGGAGGTGCAGGCCTGTAATCCCAGCACTCCAGAGGAAGTATTGAAGGTTCTAGCCCAGCCTGGGTAACTTAGTGACTTAGTGAGCCCTGTCTCAAAAATTAAAAATTGAAAGGAACCGGACATGTAGTTTAGTGAGAAGGTCCTGGCTTCAATCTCTAGTATTGCAAATAAATGTGAAACAAACAAATATTGAGGGGTAGGGGGCATGGCTCAGTGATTAGAGCTTGCCTTGGAGGCAATCGGCCCCAGATTTGATTCCCTAGCACAACAAAAACTGGGCAAGGTGATGGACACCTGTAATCCTAGGACCTGGAAGCTAAGGCAGGAGTATTGCCGTGAGTTCAATGCCAGCCTAGACTACAGAGCAAGACTGTAAAAGCCCAAGGTTTAGCCCTCAGTACTGAAAAAATTAAAAAGTAGAACTTTGGACTTCCAAGAGGTAGGGTTTCCCTCCTCCCTCTCCCTTCCATTTAGAATAGAGTGTGAGTCCTTACCTTTTGTGGTACTAGGGATCTAGCCCAGGGCCTTCACACTGAGCTATGTCTCCAGCCTTTTATTTATTTATTTATTTATGTATTTATTTATTTATTTTTTGAGGCAGGATCTTGCTCTGTAGCCCAGGCTGGTTCTGAACTCACTGTGTAGCCCAGGCTGGCCTTGGACTCATGGCAATCCTCCTGCCTCAGCCTCCTGAGTGCTGGGATTACTAGCATGTGCCATCATAACCGGCTTTATGTGGTGCTAGGGAATCGAACTCAGGGCCTTGAGCTTGCAAGGCAAGCACTTTAAAGCATGCCATTCCTCGAGCCCACTCAGCCCATTCTCTTTTTAAAAATTTATTTATTTATTTATTTATTTATTTATTTATTTATTTTGAGACAAGGTCTTGCTTTGTAGCCCAGACTGGTCCTGAACTCACTATGGAGCCCAGGCTGACCTTGGAGTCACAGCAGTCCTCCTGCCTCAGCCTCCTGAGTGCTGGGATTACAGGTGTGCACCACCACACCTGGCTTATCCATTCTTTACTTTTGATTTTGAGATAGAGTCTTGCCTAAGCTGCTAAGTTGCCCAAGCTGGAATCACAATTGAGATCATCCTGCCTTAGCCTCCCAGCATGCTGGGATTACAGGCTTGTGCCACCATCCTGGCTTGTTTTCTGAAAACTTAAAAGCATGCCTGACACAGTATATTGTATATATCATTCTTTGAAGAAGCTATTATTTCTATTTTATGGTTGTAGAATTTAAGGCTCAGAGAGGGTAAGCCATTTGCCCAGGGACACCCAGCCTGAAAGAGCGGTGAGCCAGGAGAAAATCACAGTTGTTATTCTGAAGCTCCTGGCTTCCTCTCTTAGAAGTCCTGCTTCTTGTCTGGGGGAGGAGCAGAGGCTGGGTAAATGAAGACTCACCGAGCGCCAGACACCAGGTAGGGAGCTCAGCAGAGGGCAGTGGCCCTACCTTCCCCATCTGCCCTGCACTTGGGCACAGGGGAGGACTCTGAGCAGCACGTCCCGCCATGAGGTGCCAAGCCAGCCTGAGTAAGGCAGGAGTGAGGCGAGGAGAGCGCGCTGAGCTCATGACATGATGCCCGCTGGGAGAGGCGCGCAGGCAGCTGCCCCTGGGGACTCGCGTGAGGAGCTTGGCGAGCCCGTGCGGGCCAGCTGACTCGGCAGGGTGGGCCACAGCTAGGAGGCTAGGAGGGCCGCCCGAGAGGCGGCCCCAGCCGTGGCGGCAGGGTGAGACAGGCGCCCTGCGCCCCGCAGGAGTGAACGTGATGCTGAGGAAGATCGCAGTGGCCGCGGCGTCCAGGCCCACAGTGGAGATCACGCAGGAAGGGGACACTTTCTACATCAAGACCTCCACGACCGTGCGTACCACAGAAGTCAACTTCAAGGTTGGGGAGGAGTTCGAGGAGCAGACTGTGGACGGGAGACCCTGCAAGGTGGGTGCCGGGAGGGGTCTCCTGCAGCTAAACATTCCCGGCCCTGCCCTGCCTGCCAAACGCCATGGGCAGGATTGCCTATATTCTCGATTCTCTGTTCCTCTGCAGGAAAGTCCCAGGGATGTAGTAGGGGCTCCACAGGGGTCTCTTCTTGTTCCTGTCACTGGAGGCCTTTTAAAAAAATTATTATTTAGTGGTACTAGGGTTTGATCCCAGAGCCTTCACACTGAGTTACATTCCCAGTTCATTTTTATTTCTTTTATTCTGAGACAGCATCTCACTAAGCTGCTAAGTTGCCCAGTTTGGGCTAGAATTTGTGATTCTCCTGCCTCAGCCTCCCAGAGTGCTGGGATTATAGATTTGTACCACCAGCCCCCAGTCACTGCCGAGATCTTGTGTGCTTTTATATGTTTTTTCTCAGTACTGGGGGTTGAACCCGTGGCCTCACTCTGATCTACATTCCCAGTCCTTTTTTTTTTATTGTTTATTTGAGACAAGATCTCACTAAATTGCCCAGGCTAGTCTCAAACTTGTGATCCTCCTGCCTCAGCTTCCTAAAATGTGTGTGGTGGTTGTGGTGGGCCCTGTTCACTTGGCTACCTGTCCTCTGCAGAGCCTGGTGAAGTGGGAGAGTGAGAACAAACTGGTGTGTGAGCAGAGGCTTCTGAAGGGAGAGGGTCCCAAGACCTCCTGGACCAGGGAGCTGGCCAATGACGGGGAGCTCATCCTGGTGAGTCTTCTGTCCTTTCGCTGACAGTGAACTCTGGGTCAACCTCCAGGAGGCGCCAGGGTGGAAGGAGTTTAAGAACCACCATAGCTGTTCTTTCTAGCCTCTTGGTGGGGCTATCTGCTTAGGACTAAGCTGTTCCGGTCCCCTGCAGTATGACTTAGAAATGTCCCCCTCTGCGTGTGCTAAAGTTCCCTGGGTCAATCCCCTGGCTCAGAAGGAGGATGGTGCCCTGCTTGATGGCCCTCTCTCCAGAGATGCCCAGCCAGGGGGTCATTCAGGGGCTGGCTTCTTCCTACCCACTGGTCCAATGGCTAGACTTTGGACCCAGGGCTAAGCAGAACCATACCCTTCAGCCTTCCTCCAAAGCTACAGGAGCCCTAGGTAACAGTGACTTCTGTCCTTCCAGACCATGACGGCAGACGATGTTGTGTGCACCAGGGTCTACGTCCGAGAATGAGTGGCTGTGGGTTCAAGAGCTGCCTGAGCCCACCACCCCCACCCAGGCCCTTCTTCTAGGTCACCACTGTCCTTTCCTGCTCACTCCTTAGGGTCCCTGGGATGCTTCTTGTAGAGTCTTGTGCTCTTTGACCCCCTCACTCCCCTCCAATGCCAACAAAGAAGACTGGATTGCCAGAGCCAGTCCCTGCCTGGCATCACTCCCCTGCCAGGTCGGCAGTCTCTCTCCCATGTCAACCCCTGAAAGGGTCTCTCTGCAAGAGAAGACCCAAGGGCTTGGGTGAAACTGGTGTCCTGGCTTCCACTATTTGTCCTTGTAGGCTCTACAGTTTAGAATATTTATTTGCTAATGTTATTAAAATGTTTTAAAAATAAAGCCTGTTTCTGGTTCATTGGGGGAATGGATAAATTGCCTGAAATAGAGGGTGAAGTTTTGTTTTGTTTTCTTGAGACAGTGACCTAGGCTGAGCTCACTACATAGCCCAGACTGGCCTTGAACTCATGGCAATCCTCCTGCCCAGACCTCTCTAGTGCTGGGATTGTAGGTGTATACCATGGCTTATGTGATGCTGGGGAATTGAACCGAGGGCCTTCTGTTTACTAGGCAAGTGCTCTGACCACTGTGCTCTTCCTCCAGCCTGCAGATGAAGTTCTTGTCGTCTCTGACCACTGAATCGAAGGCCTTACCTCTGTGTTCCCTCTTCCAGGGCCTTGGTCCCTGAGCCATCTTCCCCTGACTTCTCAGCAGGGCACAGGGCTCTGAGGGGCACACTCTGTCCTCTTCTCCTGTGTGCTTCATGGTGGCAACACACTTTCCACTTCCTTCATTGTCCCCTTTCTCCTCCAGCTATAGTCCAGGGTGACCCTGGGCCTGGCGTTGGCCCCCCACGTGGTTCCAGGTACGCACACCCACATCCATGAGCTGGTCTTCCTCATGCTCAGGGTTCTGGGCAAGAAGCCCCAAGCTGCCTAGTGACCCTCAGTGAGATAAGACCGTCTTGCCACCGTCTTTTCTGCCCCCAGATCTGCCCCATGGCACTGCCCCTGGCTTCTGGATTTTCTTAGCTCCTCTGGCCCTTCCCTTTACCCCCTGGTCATTCTTTAACTCTCCCTTTTCCCCTTGGCACTGCCCCAGACCAGATCTTCTTAATGGTTCTACACAGCTGCAGCTTCTAGCTGGCTTGCTTGGTTCTGCTGTCCCCATTCTTATGGCATGGCAGAGGTGTGGGAATAACCGGGTTCCAGTTCTAGTTGTGCCATTTCCAATTACTAGTGGAGAGGCCTCAGCCGGGTTACTTAGCTTCTCTGAGCCTTAGTTTTTTGTGTTTTTAAAATACAAACTAGCCAGTCCTCATGGAATAGGCCTGTAATACCAGCCTCTCAGGAGCTAAGGCAGGAAGATTGTATCTTTCAGCCTAGCCTAAGCAACTTTTTGATTTAGTGATACCATGTCCCAAAATCAAAAATCAAAAATTGTCCCCAGCACCACATAACCCGGTGACACACACGTGTAATCCCAGCAGTTGGGAGGTTGAGGCAGGAGGATTGCTGTGACTCCAAGGCCAGCCTGGGCTCCATAGTAAGTTCAGGACCAGCCTGGGCTACAGAGCGAGACCCCGTCTCAAAATAAATAAATAAATAATGGGCAGGGGATATTGGTCATTGTGAAGGTGCTGGGCTAGATTTCCAGTACCACACACACAAAATAAATAAATAAGCCCATAGCTATTATATCATGTGAAAAATACAGGAGCTAAGCTGGGCCAGTGGTGCAAACCTGTAATGCCAGCACTCTGGGAGGCTGAAGCAGGAGGATCAAGCCCATCCTGGGCAACTTCGTAACTTAGCCAGACCCTATCTGAAAATAAAACCAAAAATGAGCTGAAAATGTAGCTTTGGCCTCTATCACACACGCCCAGCCGTGGCTCTGACCCTGTTTCCATTTGCTTCTTTAAGGTCTGCGGCCCTCTCTACCCCCGGCACACTCACTTCTCTACCGCTGAGCTCCCTGCCCAGCCGGAGCGGCCTCTCCCCCGACCAGTGCTGGCAGCCAGTGGCCACGCCCCACACCTGCGTGTCAGCAGGGAAGAGTTCTTCCTGCGTGACTGGGGTCCCGGCAGAGGGCCAGGGCCAGAATGAGGCGAGAGGGCCAGGGCCTTGGGAAGTACGGGGGTGGGGGAAAGATGACAGACTCTGTCATTTACTCATCAAACTGTCGTTTCCTGAGAGTCGAGGAGCTGGGCATGCTGCTAAGTCCTGGGAACACAGAAATGAGTGAAATATACAAGTTTCCTGGCCATATAGAAGACACAAACTTCAGACAGTTTAAAAGGTACATGTGTCAGGGGCTAGAGGAATAGCTCAGTGGCTAAAGCGCTTGCCTAGCAAGTGCTGAGTACCCGAGTTTGATTCCCAGCACTACATAAGCTGCGTGTGGTGGCGCATGCCTGCAATCCTAACGTTCGGGAAGCTGAGGCAGAAGGACTGCCATGAGGTTGAGACCGGCCTGGGCTCCATAGTGAGTTAAGGACCAGCCTGGACTACAGAGTGAGACCCTGTCTCAAAAAGAAAAAAAAAAAAAAAAGACAAAAGAGTAACTGAGCTTTAGACTGGGGCCAAGCAGGTGCCAGGAGAGGAGCTGTCCTGGGGACTCAGGAAGAGCAAAGGGGAGGCTTTGGTAGGCAGGGGGGCTGCGGACCTGAGACAAAGGTGGTGACAGAGAGGCTGCAGGGGGTTAGAGCTGGATCATGAAGGCCACATCAAGTACTTCTTCTTGTTTTAAAAAGGCAAAGTGTTCTATTAGTGGTGGTTTTCTCTTGTAGTAGGGATTGAGCCCAGGGCCTCCACAGTGAGCTACATTCCCAGCCCATTTTTATTTTTGATTTTGAGACAGGGTCTCAATAAGTGCTCTAAACTGGGCTTGCAATCCTCCTGCCTCAGCCTCCCAGATAGATAGGATTGCAGGCCTGCTCCGCTGGGCAGGCTTCTGTTTTCAGATGTTGCCTTGGGCTGGGCTGCGGCTGTGGGCTATGTGGAGATGGGTTGGAGAAAGGGAGAGTGAAGGAGGAGCTGGAGATAGGCCGCCAGGAAGCTGGGGTAGAAGGCAGAAAGAAGCTTGGTAGCAGGCAGACTGAAAGGATGTACAGCTGAGGGGTAGAAAGCGAGGAAGGGCGTGTGTGGGCCGCCCAGGGCTTCTGGCTGTGGTCAGCAGGTGGCAGCAGGGATCCAGCGGGGCTGGCTGCCAGAGGGTCTTCACAAGTGCTGTTTGGATCTAGAGCTCAGCTCCTCCGCCTGAGCCCTGGTCCCCACCCCCACCCCCGCCTCACCACCCACGGCTCTGCCTGTCCCACTGCCCAGGTCCAAGGGCCCAGCCCACCCTTCCCACTTTAACTTGGCCCTAGCTCCTTCCCTCTCCCTGGGTCCTAGAGCCCGGAGCTCTCTGTCAGTTTGTCCAGAGCACTGGCACTTTGCACTTCCTAAACAAGGGCTTAGAGAAAGACAGAGAGAGCTAGGAGATATTCCCCGCCACAAGGTCCCAGGGGGCAGGTGCTCAGGCTTCCAGTCAGACTGGAGCTTCCTGAAGGCCGGCGGCGTCTACCTGAGAGCAGACAGAGGCTGGCTGGTCACTGTCTTCTTGTCTCTGGGCTCTGTTTTTCCAGCTTTCCTGCCTGCAGCCTGGATGATGAGAAAATCGTAGTCATGCTGGGAGACTGAACCAAGGAGGGGCCACCTTGCCCTGCTGGCCTGGCTCAGCTTGAAAACACCCTCCCCAGTCTCCACGCCCAGTCCAGCCTGGCCAAAGACCCACTGGGGCTCCTCTTCTGTTACCTCAGACTTGGGACTCAGTAGGATGACTGCAGAACGTGACCAAGAGCTCCTGACCTCCACCCGTACCCCTCAGATTCTGCAAGATCTCTGTGAACAGACCCCGCTCCCCTCCAAAGCCCAGACTCCCTGGAACCCAGCCATAGGAGACGCTGGCAGGCCTCAGGTCACAATGAGACCTGACCATTGGCCCTATCTGACAAAAAAGTGCGCAAGGGGCTGCAGGAATGGCACAGAGGTAAAGTGCTTGCCCAGCAAGCACAAGGCCCTGGGTTCAACTTCCCAGTACCACATAAACTGGGCATGGTGGCATATGCCTGTAATCCAAGCATTCAGGGAGGCTGAGGCAGGAGTTTGAGATCAGCTTAGGCTACAATAGTGAATTCAGGTCCAGCCTGGACTCCAGAGTAAGACCCTGTCTTTAAAAAAAAAAAAAAAAAAAGCATGGGGAGGGTTGGAAGAATGGCTCAGTGGTTGAAGCGCTTGCCTAGCAAGCGCTAAGTCAAGTGCTAAGTACCCGAGTTTGATTCCCCAGCACCACATAAGCCAGGCATGGTGGCGCACACGTGTAATCCCAGCACTCAGGAGGCTGAGGCAGGAGGGTTGCTGTGAGTCCAAGGCCAGCCTGGGCTTCATAGAGAGTTCAGGACCAGTCTGAGCCACACAGTGAGACCCTGTACCAAACAAAACAAAACAAAATAAAATGTAGCACAAGGCCAGAGGGGGTGGCAAGGGAGACTCAGCAGTGTCTCCTGGGGGGCCAGGAGATGACAGTGCCCAGTAAAGACCCTGGCAGGCACTGGGAGTGATGGCCTTAGGAAAACAGGGCAGAGACAATCTGTCTGTCTCCCTTGAGGCCTGCTGACAGGAATATGGAGTTGAGAGAAAGTTCCAGGCATGAAATCAAGCCCAGGAGGAGCCCAGGGCTCAGTGGGCCTCTGTGGCCCAGCCCAGACAGCAATTCTGTGCTTCATGCTTCTAAGCGCAGGAAGAGCTGAGATCCAAGAGCCCCCAGGGTGGGACTCTGAGCCAGAGGTAGGGCGCCCTGACAGAGAGAAGCAGAAACAGAGCCAGCTAGAGAAGACTATGAGAAGGAACCCAGGGCCTGGGGTCAGAGAGGGGCATGCCAGGCAGACTCTCTGAGCCTAGCTCTGACAAAGAGCCGCCCAAGGATGCCGGAGGCACAGACGGATGGGATGGGACACCCAGACCTTTGTGGGGAGGGATACAAGGGACCTGCCTCTGAGAAAAGTCCTGCAGGGTCCCCTAAACCTTTGGAACATCTGCAAATTGACCACAGTGACCTCCGGGGGAAAAGACTGGTGTGTGTGTGTGTGTGTGGGGGGGGGGCTGGTTATTTAATACCTGAGCTAGATGGGGGACAAGGCAAAGGGGCGGTGTAAGACTGGTGGGCTGGGCCCTTCCAAAGAGAAAGTGAGTCCTCGATGGGCCTTGTGGCATGGGCCTGTGATTCTAGCACTCTGGGAGGCTGAGGAACCAAACCTGGGTAACTTAGTGATTTACCAAGACACTGTGTCAAAAGCAAAACCAGGAGCTGGAGGAATAGCTCAGAGGTTAAAGAGGCTGCCCAGCAAGCTCAAGGACCTGGTTGGATGCCCCAGTGTCAGATAAGCCAGATGTAGTGGCTCATGCCTATTATGCCAACACTAGGGAGGCTGAAGCAGGAGGATAGCTGTGAGTTTGAGGCCAGCCTGGGCTACATAGTGGGTTCAGGACCAGCTTGAACTACAGAGCAAGACTGTCCCAAAAGAGAAAAGAAAAAAAAAGTGAATTCTCATAAGCAATCAAGGGGCATACACAAGGACAAGGGAGGCTGAGAGCTGAGAAAGTTCTGGTGGCAATGGAGGGCCCCTGCTTGGGTTTGCCGACTTCTCCTCAGACCTGGTACTGCCCTCCTGACCTTCGGCTTCCTCTTGCCCTGTCCTCCTTGACGTAGCCAGTCGAGAAACCAGTTTTGGTCCTGCCCTGGATAAGGATCTCTGGGCTGGGCCCTTCCCAGGCAGCAGCAGAAACCTGGCAGACGACAGTGCCTGCTCCTTGCCAAGCTTCCAAAGGGTTCTGAAGACCAGGAGGGGGAGGCGCCTGCCTTCCCCCCACCCCCATCTGTCCGGCGTCCCAGACCTCCTTCCCAGCCCCTGCTGTCTAGCCTTGGTCTCCTCCGCTTCTGGATAAGCCCTGCTGCCCTCTCCAGCAGGCTGTGCCCACGGAGCCCCTTTGTCTGTTGAGTAGTGTCTGTTGAGCAGTTGCTCCTGGGCCTTTTCCCCTTGTGCCATCCTCTCTGCCTGGGCTCATAGTAAGTTTGAACCAGGCCAGCGCCCCCCCATGGGCTCTCCCTCAGGTACCCTCTTCACATCTTTGGTGTTGGCCTGAGCCGCCTCTGCCTCTTGTCTGCTCCCCACAGCTGCTCTGATCAATCACTCTCCACAGCAGGGTGCCCTCCTTGAGCACTGGCACAGGGGCAGGGGCTAGGAGGTGGGGCTGACCCCACTTAACCCCATCTCTGCTTTTTCTCTTCAGCTATCACTGATTTCCATGCGGGGTCAGTTCCGCACTTCTCCAAAGCGAGGGCCTTTCAAAGGTCAACTCAGGCTGGAGGAACAGCACAGCAGTTAGAGCTCTTGCCTAAAAAGTGCCAGGCCCTGATTTCAATTCTCCAGCACCACATAAACTGGGTGTGGTGGCACACTCCAGTAATCCCAGCACTCAGGAGGCTGAGGCAGGAGGATTGCTGTGAGTTTGAGGCCAGCCTGGGCTACAATGTGAGCCCAAGATCAGCAAGACCCTGCCTCAAAAAAAAAAAAAAAAGTACATCTCTGCCCTTGTCCTTCTTTGTCGCGGGGCTGCGCCTTGTTTCTTTCCCACACCTCGGCAGGGTCAGCTCGCCCCTGTCTGCTTCCCTGCGGGGAGAATGGGCGACCTGGTAGACCAGAGGCAACGCTGGCATGTGAGGGCCACAGTCCCCACTCGGCTTCTGGGAGGCGAGCAGGTGTAGGTGTGTCAGCCAGACGGGACTCTCCAGTGACTCAAGCCAGGGCAGCCCACAGCCACGCAGCCCTGGGCAGGAAGCCCTCCCTCCTGCGGTCAGGGTGGAATCTGAGAAACTGGGAATTATAAAACCAGAGAGCAGAGTCCCAGAAGGAAAGAGCCTCAGATATTGTGCCTATCCTTTGTGTGAAAGGAAACCCGACTAAAGGAGCCCCTGGGCTGGGGCAGGGCACCCTGGGATCAGGGAAGTCATCCACAAGCAGGAGTGGCCGGTGGGCTGAGTAAACCTGACCCCACACATCCTCTGTCTCCCCGCAAGGGAGGGTGCTTAGGTGGGAGGAAATGCCAGTCATGGGCTGGAGTGGCACACCTCCCCAGGCTCAGTCAGGTGCGGCTCTTCCTGCTCAGGAGGGGCAGCTGGGGCTATGAGAAACCTGAGGGCCTGGGGATGCTGCACTCTGTCCAGAGCTTCCCGGGATGCACTGACCACCTATCCCATGCTAGAACAGCATGGGGTAGGGGAACTCAAGAGGTCTCTTGGGAACCCAACCTAGCACCCCAGGTGACCTCAGCCTGCTAGGGCCACACCCTGGCCCCACATGGACACCCTTTTGTTCTGTTTGCAGGGCTTTGGCGTGCACCTGAGGCGTCCAGCCTTGGGCAGCTGGGCGGCATTTGTTCCCTGGACATTTCCTGGATACCAGCTCTGGTAGCAAGTTCCAAGACTTCAGGCTTTAATCCGTCCTTCCGCTACTGAGAAGGACTTTCCCCAGTCCTGGCTAAACACCAAACGCCAGCTTCCTGCCTTCCCCTGCTCTCGCGCCAAGGCAGCCCTGGGGTGAGGGCAGTGGGGCCAGCACCCAGGATGGCGCTCGGCTATGCTGCCTTCCTCGCTCAGCCTCCTTTCTCATCTGACTCTTTCAGAGTCACTTTACTGCAATTGTCCTGTTAACACAGCCTGGCTGGGAGGCCAGCCAAGGAGCTGGAGGAGAGCAAGAGGCGAGCTCCTCACACCTGGCACATCTGCGGCTGGGCAACCCCGGTCTGCAGCCTGGTCAGACGGACTGCCTACGGAGGTCAGATTCCTCCCACAGCCCTCTCTGGCACACACGCTTTCCCAACACGTGCCCGTCCTCTGGGAAGTCCTTCCTGAGAGCCGCGGTAAGTGTCTTCTGCTGTAGCTTCTTCTCCTCACGGGGACGTGCAGAGGACAAGCTGCTGTCCCTCAGGGGCCCTGAGACTAGAGCAGGCACTCTTCTGGGACAACTCTCCAACTCTCTTTTCTTTGTCTTCTCTTCCCTTCCTTCTCCTCCCTTCCCTACTTTCTTTTTAGCTCTCCTCTCACTCCCACCGCCTGGCTGGGAGCCAGCATTGTTCCTGCCTGGATCCCCCTTCCCTCCCCACCCCCTCCAGCCAGCGGCGGGCACCAGTGGGCCTGTCCCTCCGAGCAGGCGCAGGAGGCAGCCCCAGATGGGGGCAGGGCAGGACAGAAAGGAGGACTTTTTGGCCTACCCCGTGTTCCCTCATCACTCTGCCCTTCCAGTCCCCCTCACATCCCCACTCTGCCAGGAAGGCTGATGAGCTTGGTTTACTCAGCCCATCATTTTTAATATTGTCAGCTCAAGAGATGAGTATACCTCCCCTTTCCCCAGCTGCCCTGGACACTCCAGCTCCCTTCCAGAGCCTCTCCACATTTGTTCAGCAGCCTCCAGCTCCACTCACCCTCCTGCCCTTTCCTCCCCGGCTCTCCTGGAGCTGCACCCAGGTTCCACAGGGGGTGGCTCTACTTGGTAGCTTCTCCCCCATCATGCCTAACAAGGGTGCTGTAGGGAGAGTTAGGGACACAGCTGTTCTGCAGGCTGGCTGCCACCTCAGCAGCCTCTCTCCCATCGGTAGGGAAGTGGCTGGGTGGGGAGGCTCTTCTCCCCACTGTACCATAGCTCACAGGACAGGACACAGGATGGAAGATCCATAATGGAAGTAGCTTTGGCCCAATGTACTCACTGAGGATAGCTCCGGCAGGCACTGTGGCCAGCCCTCCGGAGAGAAGAAAGCAGAACCAAGAATTACTGTTTAGTCCTGTGCTGTTCGATGCCCCAGACTGAGGAGGCTCCCATTGTCCTCCAGAACAAGTCCCAAAAGGAGTAGGCCAAGAGAGGACGACAGGCCCAGTCTGCAGTGGGACACCTGCAGCGACAGGGTACCCATTCCCTCTGATGGCAGCTTACCCCAGTTCGGAGACTGTGACAGCCCTTTGTCTGAGTGGAAGAAACCTGTGTCCTGCTGATAGCACAGGCCTGTAATATCAGTACTGTAGGAGGCTGAAGCAGGAGGATCACAACTTCAAACCTACTATGGGCAACTTATTAATTTAACAAGACCCTGTCTCCAAAAAATGAAAAAGGGGCTGGAGATATGGCCCTGGATTCAATGCCCTGTACTGGAGGACTCTGAACAAAGAAATTTTCAGATTCAAGAGTTTAAGATGGGACTGGAGGAATGGCACAGCAGCTAAAACACTTGCCTAGCAAGCACAGGAACCTCTGTTCGACCCCTCAGCACCACATAAAGCCAGGCGCAGTGGCACACGCCTGTAATCCCACCACTTGGGAGGCCAAGGCAGGAGGAGTGATGTGAGTCCAAGGCCAGCCTGGATTCCATAGTGAGTTCAGGACCAGCCTGGGCTTCAGAACAAGACCTTATCTTTAAAAAAAAAAAAAAAAAAAAAAGGCTTAAGATGACTCACAGTGGTGCTGGAGGAAGGAATAGCTCAACGGTTAAATTGCTTGCCTAGCAAACTCAAGGCTCTGAGTTGATTCCCCAGCATCACAAAAACTGAGCATGGGAGCATGGTGGTGTAAGCCTGTAATTCCAGAATTCAAGAAGCCGAAGCAGGAGGAGTGCCATTAGTTTGAGGTCAACCTGGGCTCCATAGTGAATTAAGGACCAGCCTGGACTACAAAGTGAGACCCTGTCTCCAAAATAAATAAATAAATAAATAAATAAATAAATAAATAAATGCTGCTCTGTCAGGACTCAAACTTGTGATTGTCCTGCCTCAGCTTTCCCTAGGTGAGGGGTTACACTGTCCCACTTTGCAGAAGAGCAAGCCAAGATGCAGGTGGAGCCCTCCAGATCTGTGCCCTTTGCGCCAGCCCTGCCGCACTGCTGCTGGGGAGCATGTGCTTTGCCACCAGACCCACATTTGCCTTCAGCGTCTTCCTTAGATCTTGGCCCAAGCCTGGCCCCTGGCCCCAGCTGGAGCCCGAATCCCACCCCCAACTGGCCAGAAGGCTCTCCTGTCTACTCCTCCTGTGTGGGCAGGAGGGTGGGGGTGGTTGGGAAGACTAGAACTAAATTTTAACGAGGGGGGGAGTTTGAGTCCAGAGCTGGTGAAGGTGTTAGAGGATGCTTGACCCGAGAGAAGAGCATATACCAGGAACTCAAGCGGCCATCCATGCTGGCGAGGCTGTGGGGGAAATGGAGCCTCTTATACTGCTGATGGGAATGTAAGCTGGAATAGTCACTATGGAGGGCATTATGGACATTTCTAAAGAGGCTGAAAATAAATATTTCCTTTGGTCAGCAATACCTCTTCTGGGAATCTTTCTAAAAGAGTTAAAAGCATCATATAAAAGAGATACCTGTATCCCCATGTTCATAGCAGCACAAGTAGAAATAGCTAAACTGTGGAAGACACCAACATACCCATCAATAGACCAGTGGATGATTTTTTTAAAGACAGGGTCTTACTCTGCAGCCCAGGCTGGTTCTGAACTCTCTCTGGAGCCCAGGCTGGCCTTGGTCATCCTCCTGTCTCAGCCTCCTGGGTGCTGGGATTACTGGCATGCACCACCACACCCGGCTTATGTGGTGCTGGGGGATCAACTCAGGTACTTAGCACTTGACTTAGTGCTCGCTAGTCAAGAGCTTTAACAAGGGAGCCATTCCTCCAGCCCCTAAATTGTGGTATTTGTACACAATGGGATACTACTCATCTGTAAAGACAGATAGATTGAGGCTTTTGTAGGTAAATGGAGGCAACCTGAGACCATTGTGCTCAGTGAAGTGAGTCAGGTGCAGACGGTGAAATGTCGAATGGTCTCTCTGATATGAGAAACCCAGAATAGAGTCATTTCATAGAATTCAATGGGGGGGGATAGTGGGAGCTGGAGGAGGGTTGAAAAGGGCGAGGGGAAGGGTTTGTAAATTTGACTCAGGATGTGCACAAAATACTAGAGTTCAATGTAAACATTACGTATTGCACATATACAGATCAATAACATGGGAGAAACAGAGAAGGCTGAAGGACGGTGCAGAGGCTCCGCGTCTCTCCGATCTCCCCTTCGAGCCTGACCCACCACCTGTCCCCTCTGCTGAGAGGTGCCAAGGACAGGCTGGACACGGGCCCTGGTTTGGGGTCCTAGCCCTGAGAGCTCAGGTTGCTGACCTCACTCCTCACTGGCTTGTCTCCTCAGTGCAAGATTGTGGATGCGGATGATAATATGCCTATCAGGCAAAGCTTTTGGCTTGGGGGTTTGTGTGCTTTCTGTTCTGTTGTTGGCTTTTTGTTTTTTTCTTTTTTGAAACGGGGTCTCACTCTAGTCCAGAGCTGCTCCTGATCTCCCTGTGCAGTCTAGGTTGGCCTCAAACTCAGTGCAAACCTCCCACCTCAGGCTCCTGAGTGCTGAGATTACACGCACGGACTACCATGCCGGGTTTATGTGGTGCTGGGGAATCAAACCTAGAGCCTTGCTCTTGTGTACTTGCCAGACAAACACTCTCACTATTGTGCTAATGCCCTAGTCCCATTTATTTTTTCAATATTAGGATCTTTCTAGTTGTTAAATTGTCCAGATTAGACTCAAACTTGCAGTCCTCCTGCCTCAGTCTTCCAGAGTGCTCAGATTACAGGCCTGTACCATCAGGCACAACTAGTATTTATTTTTTAATTTTAATTTTATTTTTTGAGACAGGGTCTCACTCTGTAGCCCAGGCTGGCCTTGGACTCACGGCAATCCTGCCTCAGCTTCTGGAGTGCTGGGATTACAGGCGTGCGCTACCACCACCGGTTTATGTGGTGCTGGGGAATCGAACTTGCTAGGCATGTGCTTTAACCACTGAGCCATTCTTCCAGCCCCAGTATTTGTTTTTTAGAGATGAGGTCTTGCTCTGTTGACCAGGCTGGGCTTGAACTTTCGGGAATCCTCCTTCCTCAGTCTCCTGTAGGGTTACCTGTGTATATCACCTCATTCTTGTTTCCCAGAGGATAAATGCGGCTTTCTCGCGAGGAGACAGCGCCCCCTCGTGGCCATGCTCCGCATCTAACCTCTGCAAGCCAAGGGGAGCTGAGCCCGGAAGGGGAGGTTGCTTTCTGCAGCTTCCACATCAAAACCACAGGTGCCCATGGCAGTCCCGCCCCCTTGCCGCCCCCACCTCCCGATCTTAGCCCCATCCACGATCCCCTTTTCCACTCTACCTTTTGCGTCGTCTCTCAGTCTCCACATTTCAGTATGGAGCCCAGCATCCGGGGGCACTGCGCCTCCTCCAAGCCACCCTCCTCCGCCCAGCACATGCCTGGGCGTCCCCCTGGTCCTTGTCCCCTCACTGGAACAGGCTCCGCGAGCACAGGTGCCCCCTCCCCTTGCTGGCGGCCACATGTCCCCTGTCTGACCCCAGGGATCATTCTAAGGTGTCAGTTTGACCAGGTCATCCCTTGATCAAGGGCAAAACCCTACCCGCAGCCGCGGCAGCATCGGCTCCTCCTCTGACCCCGACCTCTCCTCGGCTCTCCACATGGACAAGCAGCCATGACCCTCTGATGTGCCCAGGGCTCCTGGGTGGCCTGTGCACTTCCGCATTAGTCTTTTTTTTTTTTTTTTCTGGGTATTAAGCCCAGGGCCTTTGCACTAAACTACACCCTCAGCCCATGTTTAAAAAGTTTGATTTCGAACTTGCCACTCCTCCCAGGGCACTGAGATTACAGGCCTGTGCCGCCAGGCCTGCCTTACTAGTCACCTGTGACTCCTTTCTCACATTTAATGGTATCTCCTGTGTACCTGGTGCACAACTGGTTCCTAGTCAGTCCCGTTTGACTGAATGAGTGAGGAAACTCCTCTGGGCGACCCCTCGTCCGCACAGGGGACAGTGCTCCTTGTTCCATACTTCTCTCTCCCTGCTCTGCATCCCCAGCCTCCTCCACCCCAGGGTAAAGAACAGGACCCGTTTCTCTCCGTAGACATGACGGGAAGGAGGAGGCAAAAGAGCCAGGCACACCGTCCCTCCAGCTGGGGAAGGAGAGAGACACAGAGAAGGACATTCCTGCCTTCCCGTGGGCTGGGGCAGCGAGCCTGCGGAAGGCAGGTTGTGGCTAGCGCCTGGTCGGCCTCTCAGGCGGAAGCCAGGCCACCCACCTCCCAGGTCACTTGGAACAGAGCTTCTCAAAGTTGGTGCCCCCCAAGCTGGTCTCCATTCTACCCCCTTTTTTCTGTTCATCTCTTTGTCTCCAAGGACAGTGGCTTGCTGGGGGTAGTGCTGAAAGTCTGTAATCTTAGCTACTCAAGAGGCCGAGGCAGGAAGATCCTAAGTTCAAGGCCAGCCTGAGCAAAATAGCAAGAAAATAAAAAAGGTCTGAGGATGTAGCTCAGTGGTAGAGCACTGGCCTGACATTAGTATCAGTGGTGTGTGTGCGTGCATGCATACATACATACACACACACACACACACACACATATATATATATATATGTGTGTGTGTGTGTGTGTGTGTGTGTGTGTGATATGCAAAGGTTACACTGAGCTTGAGTCAAATTTCTGTTTAAAACAAAGTAGTACTCCATTATGCACACACACCACATCTTCTTTATCCTTTCATCTGTTGATGGACCATCAGCTGCTTCCCAGAGCTAACTATTATGAGTTGTGCTGTTATAACCATGGGTGTGCATGTGCATCCCTCTTGTATGATGACTTTAACTCTTTTGGAAAGATAGAAGAGGTATAGCTGGGTCAAATGGAGTATCTATTTCCAGCTTTTTAAGGAATCTCCATACAGCTTTCTGTAATGGTTGTACTGTTTACAGTCCCACTAGCAGTGTAGGAAGATTTCTTTTTACCCACAACTTCACCAGCATTTGTTGTTTTTTCAGTACCTGATATCAGCCGTTGACTGGAGTTGGATGGAAACTCAGTGTTCTTTTCATTTGTATTTCTCTGATTGCTAAAGATGTTGAACATTTTTTCATGTATTTATTGGCCACTCAGACTTCTTCTGAGAACTGTCTACTCATTTCAATTGCCCACTTTTTGGTTGGGTCTTTTGAGGGTCTAATTTTTTTCAGTTCTTTGTATATTCTTGATAATGGTCTTCTATCTGAGGAGAAGCTGGCAAAACTTTTTTCCATTCCATCAGTTTTCCACTCTGTTGATTTTTTCCTTTGCTGTACAGAAGCTTTTTTTAGCTTGATATAGTCCCATTTATTGATTTTTGGTGTTGTCTCGTGTGCTTGGGTGTTTTCTTGAGGAAGTCCTTGCCTACGCCTGTGTTTTCAAGGGTTTTGCCTATTTTTTCTTCCAACAAGTTCAGTCTTTCCATTTTAATGGCTAGGTCTTTGACCCATTCAAGTTTGATTTTGGTACAAGGTGAAAGATGTGGGTCTGTTTTCATACATGCATGTGGCTAGCCAGGTTTCCTGCCCCATTTGTTATATAGGCTATCTTTACTCCAGCATATGTTTTTGGCCCCTTTGTTGAAGATCAGATGGCAGAAGGTACTTGGGATCCTCTGAGCATCTCTGATTCCTCAATTCTATTCCATTGATCCACCTGTCTGTTTTTGCGCCAATATCGTGTGTTTTTTTAATCACTGTTGCTTTGGAATATAACTTGATGTCTGGTATTGTGATACCTCTTGATTGTTGTTGTTTTTATTGCTTAGGATTGTTTTGGCTATTTTGGGTCTCTCCTGGCTCCATACACATTTTAGGATTTTTTTTCTAGTTCTGTGAAACATGCTGTTGGTGTTTTGATTGGGATTGCATTGACTATATTTAAGTAGTATGACCATCTTGAAAATATTGGTTCTCCCTATCCAGAAACAGGGGGCTCCCTTTCATTTTGTTTTTTTTCTGAGGCAGAGTCTTGCTCTGTAGCCCTGTCCATTTTCTAATAATGCTCCTCAATTTCTTTTTTCACAATACTATAGCTTCCAGTTTAGAAGTCCTTCATTTGCTTAGTTAGGTTGATTCTTACGTATTTGTCTTTGAGGTTACTGTGAATGAGATTATCTTTCTTTCTTTCTTTCTTTCTTTCTTTCTTTCTTTCTTTC